>BMAO01019205.1:0-48914 GCA_019973975.1 Trichonephila clavata | reverse complement strand
AATATGATGATTCGAATAATTTCAACGGTCAAATGTTATTTCCAGTGGTATTCTCCGAAAATTACGGACGATATGTCAATTGGCTACATGTGATGACCGTCGTCCATGTGTAGGCCTAGGCCTACCACCACATACTATCCTAACTCATTTAGTCTAAAAGGCGGCAGTTGGTCGAACCGATTTGTACATTATAAAGTTTATTTGTAATAAAGTTATACACTTTTATTTGTTTCGGGTTATTATTTGTACGAGTATTTGGCAACGTATGCTACGTACTATCTCCTTTTATGGGTCATAGGTGGGGCCTACACTTGTGTAGGGTCTCAGGGCCTCGAGAAGTCTTAAGACATCTCTAGGCATGAAACATTTATTATGAGACATTTCTTTTAATGTATAGGAAATTTTTTTAAGTACAGTAATACCTCGACTTGTGCTATCGGGGAGTTACGCGATTTTTAAATGTCGTTGATTCGTCTTTTGTTTGAGAAAAAAAAAATTGGTAAACTTGGTATTATGATTGAAGAATTTTCCGATCTTGCCAGGAAAATAAATTTAGAAGTGGATAGTGATGACGTTCAAGAATTGCTGGATTCCCACAATTAGGAGGTGACAATTGATGAGCTCATAGAAATGCAGGAGCAAAAGCAAGACGTTGAAGAAGTCTGAGTCTTAAGAACCAGTTCAATCAAAAGATCGAAGGAAGGTTGGCCTCAGTTTAATCGAAAAAAAGGTTTAAAAATTTTAGAAAATATAGACTTGAATGATGAGTTTATTTCTTTCACAAAAAAAGGATTAAAAATATATATATTGGAATACTTCGAGAAAATTTTGGAAGAGAAAAAAATCTTTGAGCCGGCAAACTGCTTTGTTAGATTTTCTGAAACCTTCTACACATCAAAACAACTTCGGTTTGCGATTTTGTATTTGTGTCATCTAAGATTTTTTTAAGCATTTTTTTTCCTCTAAATTGTTATTTTCTTCTGTCTCCGGTTCCAACTAAAAATAATTAATAAGTATTTGCATGTACGAAATCATACTCCGACTTACGCGAATTTGACTTACAAGGTTCGGCTCAGTCCCACCTATTGCGTAAGTTTGGTGTACTACTGTACTGTAATTGTTTAAAAGTTTTTCATTGAATAATATATTTTTTTTTCGTTCTTCTTAGGATACTTTCTGAAAGCCACTGTTTATGTAGTTTTTGACCAAGATCATTGGTTTCAAATATCATTCGTATATAACTTATTCTCTCTCTCTCAACTTTTTTTTACAAAAAACCTATCTTTGGTCTTGATGAAATATTTAGCATGCTGTAATACTTCAGTTTGATTTCCTGTTACAAGACTTAAGTCGAATTAAGATATTAATCTGTGGAAAATTTTGCTTGAAATTTTGCTTTTGTTCATTCAAAATATTTAATTTAAAGCTTTTTTCTGCAGTTGTTGGTTTTCTAATATTTCGCTAAATTTCTAGGTAAAAAATAGCGAAAACGCTTTTAAAGAAATATATCTTGATGATCTGATGAGTAAATACAGCATACGATTAAAAAAACATAAACTGGGGCGTACTTTATGATTCAAAATAATAGTATCAATTTTACCATTATTTTGGAGGGGAAAAAAAAGGGTTGAAAGGAATTGTTAAAAGATTGCTATAGATGAGTATTCATATTTAATTTATTCAATACTTATAGAGAAAAGTTAAGTCTATGATAAATGTCATTTATCTTCTACTAAATGGTTATAAAACTTCATAAATGGAACCAAAACAAGATGGCATAGTTCAAAGTTAAATGGCCACGTTTATATGAAGACACAAAGGCCGTGAGTATCTTAGTGATTAAAGCATCAGGCTCCAAACCGGAGGGCCTGGGTTCGATTCCCGGTGCCACCAAATGCCCTCCGAGTACACACGGAGTACGTGTGTACTCGGAGAATTGTGTACATTACGTGTGTACATTAAGAATAATCTCGGAGTACATTAAGAATATTCTTGTACATAATAATGTGTACTCGGAGTACGTGTGTACATTAAGAATATTTCCCTCCAGTTCCATGTCTAAATTGTGGAGGTAGAGATAGGTGGTGTCGCCATCTATCGTGAAGAAGTCCAACTTGTCTCAGGCTCTGGCAATTTTCATCCCTTTCCTTCATAAGGGACACGGCAACAACACTATATATATAGACAATCTCTTAGTCTTAGGAACTAAGATTATAGGGTTAAGTATATAATCTTAAGGCACTACTTTTCTTCCTTTTCTATATCATTCAGCAGAAAAGAATAGAAAAAATAACGTATGACGAACTTATTTATTTTTTAAAAATATACAGCCTCTTCCACCCAATTTCCCCAAAAAATAACATATACCCGACCAAAAATACAATATATCTATACAAATAAATAAAATTGAAGTGTCTGTTTGTAATTTCAAATTAGCAGCTTTTTACTTAATGCACTAAAAGTATATACGGTTCTCATAACAAAAAACCAAATTTTAAAATTTTTGTCTGTCTGTCTGTCTGTCTGTCTGTCTGTCTGTCTGTTTGTTCCGGCTAATCTCGGAAACGGCTGGTGCGATTTAAAAAATTCTTTCACTAATGGAAAGCTACATTAACGGGGAGTAACATAGGCTATATTTTATTCCCGTATTCTTACGGGAACGGAAACTATACGGGTGAAAGTGAAACTGAATGCCAAGATGAACGCCAAATTGAACGCCAAGCTGAGCTAATGAAGTCGTTGTTTTGGTTACTGGCGACCGATGCTCTTCATGAGACATATCAGTGTTACGCGCACATCATAATTCGCTGACACGTGCCATAATTTTTTTTATGATAGTTATCTCACTGTTCAGTTAAGTAGAGCATCGGCTGTTTCGGATGCACTTTTAAAAATAATAAATCAAGGCTTCATAAGCAAAAAGCAATGCAAGAAACAAAAAATTAATAAGTTTTAATCCTTTCTCTTTTTTTTATTTACATTTTTAGTCACATTTAAACAATAGTTATTATTTGCTTAATAATTATATTGTAATCGAAGAATAATAATTTTCAAGGTATCTTTCATTTTTTACCTCTCTGTTTTTCTTAATTCAAATTGTTCTTAATTTCTTAATTGTGTGTTTTTTTCATTCGTTATATTTAAGCTGTTTTAAACTTTAACAGCTGAACTTTAAGTATAATAATTAGAAATCAATGTTAAACATAGTTAGGTTTTTATTCATGAAAATATTTCAGATTTTGATAAATTACTCTTAGGTTATTTTATTTAGTTAACTGCGTAGGTAGTTGTTTCTAAAATAATTCAAATTGTTCTTAATTTCTTAATTGTGAGTTTTTTTAATTCGTTATATTTAAGCTGTTTTAAACATTAACAGCTGAACTTTAAGTATAATAATTAGAAATCGATGTTAAACATTGTTAGGTTTTTATTCATGAAAATATTTCAGATTTTGATAAAAAAACATAGCATTTATGATGATGTTCACAATCTCAATATAAAAGATGATTCGTGGTTGTGTGAAATATACATTTTAGCACCTATAAACGACCAGGTTACTGCGCTTAATCAGCGTATGTTAAATAAGCTTCCTGGTGAATCACAAACATACCTTTCCATCAATACAGTTTCCAATCCGGATGAAACGGTTAGTTATCCAACAGAATTTTTAAACAGTATAATTGTGCCTGGTCTACCTCCTCACAAGCTAGAACTTAAGATTGGCGTTCCCATCATACTACTCCGTAATTTAAACCCACCAAAACTTTGCAATTGTACTAGGTTGCGAGTAGTGTCATTGCAAAGACACGTTATAGAAGGTCGTATAATATCCGGATGCGGAAAAGGTAACATAGTACTTATACCCCGAATTCCCATAATACCATCGAATTTCCCGTTTGAATTCAAAAGACTACAATTCCCTGTAAGTGTCAGCTTTGCTATGACAATTAACAAGTCACAAGGGCAAACGTTAAGCAAAGTTGGCATAGATTTAACTAAGAGTTGCTTTTCACATGGCCAACTATACGTGGCATGTTCACGTGCGAGGAATGCCACTGGCGTTTTTGTTTTAGCTCAAGAAAATCGTACACCAAATATTGTATATAAAGAGATTTTTCAATAAATTTAATACTGTATATAGAGAGGATGTTCAATAAATTTATACGAAAAAAACCACACAAAAATTAACAAAAAACAAAGAAAATAAAAATAATAAAACAATAAACACCAAAAAGCAGAAAGAACACAAAAATATAAAAACAAAACATTGATTCACAAAGTAAAAAAATGACATTAAACTCTCTCTCTCTCTCTATATATATATAGCGTGTATGTATTTCTTAATGTGGAATACAGAATTATTAAGTTTTCGTAAGATCTGTGAATTGAACAAAACACTTTTTTGTAAATTTCTACGTGAACGAAGTCGCGGGTAACAGCTAGTTTATGAATATATATGAAGGGATACCTTTCTCCATTGGCTCTTCTTCATGAAGAAAAAAAATTAAATATTCTTTTGTATTTTCAAAGATATTGTGTTTACCTTTTTCAAAGATGCTTTAAACTTTTGAAATATTATTCAATGTAACAAAAATTATTGTAGTGGAGGTTTTACTATTTTTTGTTGTTGTTTGATCATAAAATTTCATTTTGTTTGTTCCATTCTTCATAAAATTGTTTTTCCAGAGTTTGCGTGAGGGAAAAGTTTTAAAAAAATCTGAAAAGCAATAAATAAGTTATTGTGCTGTAGCACTTTCTCATAATCCCCTTCCCATTTATTCTTGTTAACTTAAAGTTATAAAAAATTTTTTTAACTTTCCTTCTTTCCTCCATAAACATAAATTTAACGCACTAAAAGGCTTTTTGTAAAATACTACCTAGCAATATCATGTATATGTCTTCAATAAAATGAGCTCCTTATGTCTATTTTCTTTTCGTATAAAAACCATTAACACTACATAATTTAATTTTTTCTATTTTTAATTTTTGTTTTGAAAACTACTGACCCTAATTCTGATTTTTTTTTTGCAAATTTTAGTTAGAATTTACTCAAACTATCTAAAATTAATTTTTGTATAAATTTCCATTTTAGTTAATATATTGACTTCACGCATTAATTATTTTTTATATTGGTATTTTGATTTGTAGTACAGTCATCGAAAGAACCTAAATAACTCACAATATTAAATTATAATATTTGTTGTAATTACTCTAAATACAGCTCACACAAAGGGTACAAAGTTAAGGAGCTAACGGATTAACGGTTAACTTAATTAACAGAGTTAACTAACTTCTGGAAAATAACTTCACCAATACGAAATCCAAACGTTTTTTTTTCTTTCAAAATTAGGTAGATAATGATCTTAACTTATGTTATAAATTTCATCCGAATTGAATTAATTCTGAAGATATTAGAGAAATAATATCAGGAGAGTATATTATAATTATTTCTCTCTAACACACACATATGCCTGCACACACAAAGCATTCTACTGCTTTTCCCATTTCCACAATTACTAAAATTTGTTGAGTTCTATATGGGGTCTCTTAAGCCTACGTGATGTACATTAACTTGTTTCAAAATTATAAATTTCTTGAACATTCTTGATGGAATTTTATAATATTCTGAATTTGAGGAATGTTGCACACATGAAATGCAAAAACATGCAAAAAATTTAATGTTGCAAGTCACTGATTCCCTCTAACAGGATTTAATAATTATATATTTCATAGTAATGTTATTTTTAAACTCTTTTGTGATTTTACAATTGGATACAAAATATTTATCATTCGGTAAAAGAAACGATAAAAAGCTTCTGAATAAGCTATTTGAAGCTTTGAAAATGTTTGAGAAACATATTTAACATCAAAGGATCAGTTTTTAAGCTCCCATTATTCAAAAATTCTTCCTTGCATGATAAAGAAAAATTAGAAACGCCTTTATACTTAATACTTTTAGTCTTGGTATTTCTAAGATTTTTAAATGATTTGGATTTGAGCACTTATTTTTTTCCAAATAAGTTTAATATTGTTAACTATACATTGCGATTTTCATAAGCTAAGACTATAGAAAATATGTTTAAAAATTTCTTATTTTTGAGGAACATATATATATATATATATATATATATATATATATATATATATATATATATTTCGTGAAATATTTTTTATATATTCCTTAGAAAATATTTTCTAGGGTTAATAGTTAAGAAAGTGCACCACGTTTAACAAAACTCCCCATTTAAAATGACAAGTTTTTATATTCCTTAGCTATTTCAACTGTTCAGGAAATTTTATAGCTTTTGAAAAGAAAAGGTGTATCACGCGTTGTTTATTATACAGTGTAATGAACAATAGGTGATTAAAATGAATTAACATAACTTTAGAAGCACTATTTGGAATAAACCTAGTGAGTACTATTTATTGGTAAATAACAAGGATGAGACTTAAGGTAGTAGATAAGTCTCCTGTGATTTCCTCATCACATTATGGAACAACTTTGGCTAATTATAATGAACAAAACATTATTAAAACTTCTATTATTCCGCATGGGGACTCCTAAATAGTTACTGGACTCACATCCACAAGCTTTCATGTCATTCAACTATCACTGTCATTTGTGGGGAAAGAAAGCTGAAAAATGATAAATTATTATAAATTGATGCAAATTTTTTGCATCAAATTAATATAAATCGATTGTTTAGCATTAGAAAACCATTAAATTATTCATTTTTTTTTCTCTTGGTAAACTGGAAAAAAAATGTAAAAAAATAAACAAAAAAAATATATAATACTGTCGATAAAAATATGAAAAAACTCACAACAATTTCTTATTTGTTTTTGTCAAAAAATAAATGTTCTGAACGTATAAAAGTATCATTTTTAATCAAGGTCGCAATGAAGAACGTAAAACGAGTAAATTAGTGAAGTGAAAAAGAGCGTAATTAATTTTTCTCTCGATAATATGTTTAGTTTTCATGAAGTCATTTTCCTTACTTTCTGACAGCTGACGCTGCTACCGGTTTCGGATGTGTTCTCTTCCCCCCTCCACGCACGCATTATTCTACTGTTTTTAGAGTGGAAAAAACAACCCTCGCTGGCAGCTGGTTTCCTATTCTTGTTTAAGGTGACAGGACACCTTTAAAACTCGATTTTCGGTCAAAATATGGATTTTTCGTTTTTGATCAAATATTAAAATTCAATCTTTTATCTTTCTAAATCTGTAAAAATTTTGTTTCTAGCTTAATTAGAAGCCAAGTTACAGCTTTTTTAATATTACTTGATCATGAATTTCTCTGACCGGAAATGCCTTTCTGCTAACCGGAAGTGGCCCAAATTGTTTGTTTACGTTTCTCTTTCATGGTATATGACATGAAATATGAAAATTAATATACAAATATTTTGTCAGAAATTAAAATAGAATATTTGAGAATAAATATAAATGTATTTGGAAATACATTTTTCCTTTTTTATGTAGGAAATCTGGCATCAAGTTTGTTGTTTAGTGACTTTGTTTACATATATGTTTGATTTTCATACTGAAAGAATCGACAGCGTAGAAAGTTAAAAAATAATTCTATTCTGTTTTATTTTTGCTAGAAAATGGTAAAAAGTATTGCTAGAAAACGTAAGAGACAATTTTTTGGAAATAAATACACAAAAATTTCCGAAAATAACAGCAATTCAACACCTGTTCCTGAATGCACTGCTAGTTCTTCAAAATTGGGAAATGAGAGTATGTCAACTGCAGAAGAAATGCCTGGTCCTCTGTTTGGTAACAGAATCATTGATCTTGAGCTTATTGTGGATGCATTTTCTAAACTTTGCTGCCCAAAATGTTTTGCTGAAAAAGTAGAGCTTTTTGAGGATTCCATGTATGGATTATGCTCTCATTTTACACTAAAATGTAAATGCTGTGACTTTTTCTTTGCATTTGCTTCATCAAAAAAAGTTGTAAATGCACCAGTCATAAATACCAGGCTAGTATATGGTATGCGGCAGATAGGCAAGGGTTTTGCTGGTGCATTTAAATTATGCTCAACATTAAATTTGCCTCGACTGAGAGAGACAAAAACTGCTTTCAAAAATCAGGAAGCAAAGCTTTTAAAAGTGGTCCAGGAAGTAGCTGAGGAATCCATGAAAAAAGCTGCTACTGAAATTGTGGATATAAAAGAAAATTTTTCATCTGATTTTGTAAAATGTGGCATATCTGTGGATGGCACATGGCAGCGTAGAGGCTATACGTCTATGAATGGTTGTGTTGCTGCAATATCAGTTGATACTGGTAAGGTGTTAGACGTAGAAGTTATGTCGTCCTACTGTCCTGCATGTAAGAGACTTCAGACTATGCCAAGAAACTCTGAATATGAGTCGTCAAAAGCCGACCACATATGTCAGTGTAACTTCACGGGATCTTCGTCAAAAATGGAAATTGTGGGGCTTCACGAATATTTCTTCGTTCAGAAAAAAACCGCAGACTTCAATACACGCAATATTACGGAGATGGTGACTCAAAAGCTTTCATGAGTGTGAAAGACACTTATGGAATGAACAGTGTGACAAAGTTTGAGTGCATTGGCCATGTACAAAAGAGAGTGGGCTCGCGTCTAAGAAAGCTAAAAACAAAAACTAAAGGACTGTCTGGTAAAGGCAAATTAACTGATAATTTTATCGACCGACTTCAAAATTACTACGGAATTGCTGTACGCAGTAATGTCGGTAACTTAAATGCCATGCAGCAAAATGTAATTGCTGCGTTATATCACTGTGCATCAAGTGATAAGAAACCGATGCATGGTCAGTGCCCAATAGGGAAAGACAGCTGGTGTTATTTTCAGCGGGGGGTGGCAAATGGAACAAAATGTACCACAAAATATGCTGGTTTATCAAATGATGTTTTAAATAAAATTAAACCAGTATATTTAGAACTATGCGACAAACAGATATTAAGTAAGTGCTTACATGGACGCACGCAAAATGCAAATGAGTGTTTTAACGGAATAGTCTGGCAAAAAGTTCCGAAAGAAGTATTTGTTTCGCTCAAAACAATTAAATTTGGGTCGTATGATGCTGTTATACATTTCAATGAGGGATTAAATGGGTGCCTCAAAGTTTTTAATAAGATGAATATTGAAAATCCTGGGGTGTTTACCTTACGGGGATATAAACATTTAGATAAATGCAGAATCCGTGAATCGATTCATAACGCAGACCCCAAAACAAAGAAACATAGGAAAATTTTAAGAGCCCTTAAAAAGAAAAGAAATATTGTTTTAGAAGTTAAAGATGGAGAGAATTATAAATCTGGTGCCTTTTAATAAGAAAGTAAGTGTTTTTCTTGTAATCAGATTAGTTTAATGTTATTTTTGTCGTTTTCTCAAAATGAGTTTTTTTACATTTTTTCTTACCGCAAAACACAATATCTCAAAAAGTTATGCTTGGATGAAATAAAAATTTTATATATATGTTTTTTAAATACTAATACAGGGAATAGACCTCTCTTAAGATTTTATGTTGAGTAGAAATTTTTTTATACAGCAATAAAGTGAAAATTATAATAGCTTTTAAAGAAAATTTCAACGTTAAGAAGCTCGAAACACAATAGCTTCTCACGTAATGGTTATATTACCAAAATAAGTGTCTATTCCCTAGATAAGGTTGTATGCTATATTATTCAATTTACAAAATGTCAATATATTTATTTTATTTTCAGTTATCATGTTTTGCGTAAAGTCTTATTTTTTGCTTATTTTTTCATAAAATACCCCTTTTACAGAAAAAATGTGCACTAATAAGACTTTACTTGGGTGTTTTTCTGATTTTAAAGACCCATAAGGTCATAAAATATACATTAACAGGCAAAATTCAGGTTAATTCAAAAAATTTTCTTCGAAGGTGTTCTGTTACCTTAATCCATGCACTAAGTGTGAAACTTTAAACTTTAATTAGTGCAGGATTATAAAATTTATACATCCATAAATAAGCTTAAGGTTCTGTAATAAACAAAAACGTGATGAATGAGATTTAAATTGCACACTCGATGAGCAGAACTACTCAAGCAAAAATATTTGTATCATGATTGATGAATGTTTAATTGATGTAAAGTTAGTTTAATGTAAAAATAGGTCATGTATTTCTCAATTATATTCCCAGTAATTAAGATAATTGAATAAAAACTAAAATTAAGAAATTTTACTAGTTTAGTTTTCATCTAATGCATATTCTATATAATTATCTTAAATATCTTTAATATCTTAAAACTATTTACTCAAAAAATATTTTTTAGATATAGAAAGTAAAAATTATTGTGAGAGAGAGAGAACATGTTTTCATATAATTTAGTTTGCATTTAGTTTATTTACATTTTAATTTTGAAAACAAAAACAAGAAAGTGTTCCAAAAATACAAAAGTAAAAAAATGATTAAAAATACAAAAAAAAAAAGAAAAGAAAAGAAATGCAAAAATAAATAAATAAATAAAAACAAAAAAAAAGAAAAACTTTTAAAACAAAGTCTTTATTTTTTATACTTTTCTTTAAATTACTGCAGAACCATTTTAAATTGTAATTAATCGCTTCACAGATGCCATTAAAATATTTATTTACGGTAAATGGATAGTGAGTGGAAAAACAATGGAAAAGACGATAACATTTTTTTTACATATAAAGTGGGTTAAAATAATTCGATGAAACAGTTTAAACTTTCTGATTTTGTGTAAACAAAGTAATAAAATACAAAATCTGGATTAAATGGATAATCTGGATTACCCTCTAAATATACAGCCTTTGGCATACATTAATCTTTTTGACCTCAAGAGGCTTGGAGAAGCAGGAAATATATTGAATTGCATTCTCTCTAAACCAAATTAGATCTTTTCAAGATGAGTGACATATTAAGATTCTTATTTGAAGTTCTTTATTCTGAAAGATTACTTTTATATACTATCATTCTTTCGTCTTGTACTTTTAGTCCAGTTCATGATCCATTTAAGAAAATAAAAACAAATTAAACTGAGGAAAGTTTAGATCAATGATTTTGATTGACCTCGCGTAGGCTTTAGTTCACGATTAACCAGAAGGTTGCTGAAAATTTCCTAAGACATTGCATGTTTAGATTTCTTCTGAACATAAATGGATCTTTGCAAGTTATTATCTAAGTTTGTAGTAGTAAGTTATTTTAAGGAAAGAGCCGGGGAAAAAAGTTTGACAAAGCATTAATAGTAAGTAAATAGTTTTTGTATAGAGATCAGTTACTACACATGACCGGTAACGTTGCCAATTTGCACTAAATATTGTTCTGTAAGTTGAAATATTCAATTGGTTATGATTACCAATAGCCCCCGAAACTTACATTTATAACGTTATTAATTCTACATGAATTTTCAAATTCTTACTGAATGAGGGAATATTAATTAGCACAAGATATAACTATTATAAAGATCACACTTTACTCACCTATGGTTTAAATCAGGGGTCGAGTGGCAACCCCTTGTAGTTGTATTGTGCGAAAACAATATACCAATATGATAAACAATGCCCACAGTAGAACATATTTGAAACAATACGATTCTGGCGGCAGTGCATAAAAAATTGAGGAATAGAGGTCAAGAATACAATTAAAATATACTTAATTTTATACCAAAGTGTTTCTTTTATTTAAAAAGTTCAAGCCCTAATTTACTCTTTCCTTGTAATTCTAAGTTTAACCCAGTGAGATGTTTAGTTATATCAATCAAAAATATAAATTTGAATAAACATTCTTTTTATTCAATTCGGGAAAATGCTGTTCCCGAATGCATTAAGAAAAATTTTAATGCGCCCATGGATGATCTCAATTTATTCAAGACATTACCACGACTAAGTCAATGAATATGGCTGTATAAAGAGAGAGAGAGAGAGCGGATTTACTTATTCATTTTCTATTTATTCTAAAAGCGATTTGAATTGTCTGTGTACCCATGAAGGATAGGACATTAGGAAATTAACTATTTTAACAACAATGTTCGTTAAAGAAATTAAGAGCTCTAACAAAACTTTGGCAACTAAACTTTCTTGATGTATTATGCAATCAAAGTTCAATACTTTTTTTTTATGTCTAATTTGATTTTCAAAAAATTTGAAAAATTATCTTCTCTTGCCAACTATTACAAGATTGATGTTCTATTTAAAAATGTCTCTGTACACTTGACGTACGACGCTTTCTCAACATAACTCACATACCACCTGGGGAATAACGTACGGCCCCGCAACTCCCGCATCGCGGGGGGCCCAGGACTATAGGAGGACAAAAGGTCATAGTTTTGCAATCCTTTATAAGATCCGGCGTGGAGCCTAAAACCTGAATTTGCAGGGGGGGGGCTAGTATTCTTCATTACGCACTGCATACCATATGATCTTTTTATCGTACGAATCCCCATATTCATTAATTCAACAGTCTTGAAAATAGTGCTTTATTTAATTAGGGATCGTTTGATTAAATTCGTAGGTATGAATTGTCACAATAAACAAACAAAAAATACAGTTTTTCACAATAAAACTAAGAACGTGTCTTGTGGTTAAAAGTAGCATAAAACGCACGACGTGCATCAAACTAAATTCTTCTTTCGATTGGCATCATACTCGATATTGGTGTACCGGGGCAGCAAACCGAACAAAAGAAGAAAAAAATGTTTGAGGCGTTGAGAGGAGCAACAAAGAGTTATTTAACATTTTTATTTTGACTCCATAGATTGGTATAGATTGCAAACGAAAATTGCACCGCTGCCACAGGTTGCCAAAGCCTGGTTTAAGTCATAGCCAACCAATGATGAACTTCTAATGATGGCCTCTCGTAAAATTTAGAATGTTATTGTTACGAACTTTGAGTAAAGAATACTTAAAATAGTTTAAATAATTCATATCTGGTTTTAATGGGTTTATATTACTCTATGTTGTATTTATTTTATATTAAAATTGTAGTATTCGCAAGCAACGCCGTTTCTTTCATTATAATGGCTGTTCAATGGAAACTTGGCAAAATCTTGGTGATAGAGGCAAGTTGTCATCATTTTTGGCGACCGTGTTGGTGATTTGCCGAACATTTTTGAGAATATGGTGACCATGTTGGCGACTATCTTCGATGAGTTCGCTACCGTATGGATTATTCTGGAAATTTGTGGAGAAATCTACTAATATAACGATCTATGATGCAAGTGGATCATTTTCTCGAAAGATCCATGAGGCCTATAAATAGGAAGTCACTCGCCGAAACTGAGTTTGTCTTGTTTTGACCATTGAGGAGTAGTATTGATTTGACCGTGAATAGTCGACTAGCAATTATTAAATACTTTGGCTGTTGTGTAGGACGAGCGAGTGCTTGAGAATAATGTTTTACACACTTGTATTCTAGACACTGATAATTTTGTCTGAATCTCCGTAGAAGGCGTGAAGGCCTTTTGAGATTTATTTTGCGAATCTAGCTGCTGTATTTCAAGGATTGTTTTACGACAATAAATTTCCATTACTCCTGAAGAACTCTCTTGCTCTTTGCAACTGATTTGCATAAAATCCTCGAACCCAGTTCTTCGTAACTATATACTTGTTTAAATGCTAGTTTCATTATTTGACAGCTACTGAAAAAATGAATCTAATCACCCAATTTTTATGCTGAATAATGTAATTAATCGGAATAAAATATGGAAGATATATATCTCTATGTAAATTATTAGTAGGAATTAATTATAAATGCAATCCTTGAGGAATTTTTATTGCTGACAAGTGCCGTATTCCATAACCCCCCAAAAGTGTCCTATATGATTATACATAATGAATGAAAAACTAATGATGGTCATTAATGGAGCTTTTGATTCGGAAAAGCACTTGAATAGTGGATGAAAATAATTATACTAACACACAGTTGGTATTTTTATGTAAATCTTTTGATATGAATCGCGAAAAATGACGAGATTCGGTTCTTCAATTGAAAGTTATATAATGACGTGAAACACGTTTTCATTCTGGTACGCGTAACGGGGAGTGAATGAATCTTTCACTTCGCGTTTATAATTACTTTTTCTTCAACTGAAAAAGATACGATAAAGAGAAAAAAAAACTGTTTAAGGTCTTTTTATAAAGAATGTTAATTACAGTGTATTTGTAACTATACAGGGTATTAAAATGATTTAGAAAAAGCCATTAGACAGATTTTATCTCACCTTAATGAACATATGCATGTACATGAACCGCAAATTGACATGTATAACCAGCTTATATATATTAATACAAGGTCATTATATAGTTAACTTTCAAAATGCTATAAAAAAGAAACACTGGTCAAAATGACTTCAAATTTGATCTGAATGTATTAAAACAGGGGAAACGATATGGCATAAGAAAAAAGTTCTAAAGTGTATAAATCGCTGTAAGCGGCATAACAAAAGTGGGTTCGACCATAAGTGGCATTTTGAATCGAATTAAAACGACTTTGGCATGATTAGCGCATTATAACAAATGTACAGTTTAGTGTGCATAATTGTCTCGGTTTTTTTTAAAGAACTTATTTATTTGGCAGTTCTTAGACTGTTGATGAAAATCCCATCCACCACGGGAAAGTTGTACCACATTGGATGGGGAAAATCGGTTTTTAATTGTTCTAAGGCAAAAAAACCGCATGAAAATCAACAATGAAAGCCCCAATGATTTTTTTTTTAATGAAAAGCGTCGAATCTTGTTTTCCATTCTTCAAGTATAATCGGTTCAAATTTGAAGTCCTTCTGACCAGTGGTTCTTTTTAACAGCATTTTTGGAAGTGGAAACTGTACAATTATAATTAATTACCCTGCATGTATACAGGGTGTACGTGGCCTAAGACATGCTACACGTATATTTTATTTAATACTTTTATTTTTCATTTAATCAAAAGCACGTACTTTATTTCATATTCATTATCGCTAAGCGAAAAAGGAAATATCAATAATCACATTTATAACTCTAGGAATTAATAGCCACTAATATTGCATGAATAAAACACAAAATACAGGAAAAATATTTCAAATTTCATTATCTATTACATAATGCAGCAGTTGTTGTTGAATTATATGGAATCCAAGATGGCTGCCTAGCGGTAACAAATCATCAGGAAAATAATTCTAAAGGAGAGTTTTGAAACATATTTCAAATGAAGAATATAGAAATAGACTAAAAATAATCAATATCAATTAGTAATGAATATCAATATAATATAATAAAATTATATATAATAATAATTTTATGTAATATATTATTATTATCATATAATATAAATTAATAGTAATTATGATATATGATAATATTCAGAATTGTTATACAATAATAATAATTATAAATAAATATATAACATTTGTAATATTTATAAAAAAAGTAAAGTAAAAATATATTATTATAAATACACAATAACAAAAATAATTATTATAATATATTATATTACAAATATAGTAATTATTATAATATATTATATTATAAAAATAATTACATAATATGTATTAAAATTAATAATGAATACCGATTAATAAGTCCTGATAACTTGCTATATTCCAAAAACTGCAAGTTCTTCAGTGAATTTCATCGAACAAGGAACACTCAATAAAGCATAATTAAAAAGTAAAATAAAGTGAAAATGTGCGGATTACAGCAATAATTAAAAGAGCAGCACTCATTCTTTTTAAAAATATTTTGGTAATCACCAATGATACTAGAAGTATCCATTTTCGCGAAAATAGTACAAAAAACAACAGAAGACTAAAATGGTAGCTTCAAGAACAAACACAATGATGGAAATGGGTACATTTTTAAAGAAATCGAATTAAAATCGTCTGAAATTAATAGGGTTACCGTGGAAGAAAAACCAATTAAAATTAACTCTTATAACGTTTTATCCCCATGGCATCCACATTACCAAATGATAAAAATATCAAGGTAACCATATTGTAATGTTATAGGCTATCTTGGCGAACAAAAGCAACAATATGGCGCGTAGCACTCCTATATTAAATTAGCACCCGAGAAGGAGTTAAGCATTCTGATAACTAGGCCAATGATATAATATCGCCAAGAGGTTGCGATAATACGTAAGTACCATATAAAGTTTTTTGAAATATTGTTGCTAATCCTTCTTACATGGGGGAGGGGTTAATTAATTAGGTTTTAATTCTACATCAAAGTATATCTATAGTTTTGTATACAGTTTTCCAAAGAAATGAAAAATGCAGTTTTTAATTTTTAAAAAAAAACCTCATGGGATTAAAGGATGCTGGAGACATTCGTGTTGATAATAATAAGTACTTTTCTTTCGGTGTCGTAAATTAAACATATGTTTACCATCAGTCTTGAAACGGAAGCTAACAAGAATGAAATAATAAATAATGCATTTTCTTTTTTAATAAATAAATAAAGTATGCAAATGAGAATAAAACTTCGAATGCATTTTATGGGGACATCTGTAAATGCTTGTTTAGGATAATCCAGTTAACTCTGCTGAAGTAATTCATTGTGATTACACTGGTATGAGTAATGCCAGTCATTTGTGAAATTGCAGGAAAATCGTTTAATAGACGCTTCCAGATAGACTTTACTGTTGTTAGATGTAATGAAACAATATTATATAAAAAGTATTTATCATTAGAATATACTATAATGGAAAACTTTATTCCGATTTGCTTTAAAATACATCCAGTCTTCCTTATATTCCATTACTTTCAAAAATGTCTTCGTGATTTCTACAATCCCTTAGTTTGTCCAGTGAATTTTTAATCATCCTGCATTTTTTTTTTATAATTATAACACGACTTTTTAGAAAAATTATTCTGCTACATAACAAATTCATATTTTCACTGAATATTTTTATACTCGAATGCGACTAAAAACGATGAAAGCTGTAACTTTTTGTGGGAAATTATTTATTTAACCTATCAGAGAGCCCTTTTTAATTATTTTTTTTTTGCGAGTTAACAAGTGTCTTACTTATTACGACATCATTCATATCTGCAGCGAAAATCGAGTTTTAATATGATGAGCTAATTAAAAGTAACTTATCTGTATATTGATTTGTGTATGATTGATGCGTTATTTTGAGTATTTCAAAATTTTTTCAACTCCTATTACGATCCGATGATTTCATTTCCTATATTTCTTGTAAATATTTTAAAGCCAGGAAGAACTTTTACTATGCTTAACTTTTTTTTCCATTTTGGTTATCTTTATATATTATGTAGTTTTATATTTACCGGATTAAAAATCTTCATCTTCAAATATAATTCTTCTAGATCCACATTAAATACATATTGCTCGGATTAAGTGCTGATAGAGCTTGCATCGACATTTTCATCACGAAATCATTTTTACTTTCCCGAAATGAATTTGCATCCTTGCTTCCTTTTTTCAAATTAGACAGTAGAATATGAGGCATAACTTCTTATTTTACAAATTTTTGAGCCCAAAGTCCGAAATGTTCGAGCAATATTTATCTCCATTGAGTAAAATAATGAAATAACTCGACATTATGCAAATCAAATGTATAATCTGAAAAAGAAATTCAAAAACGTGAATAAGAAATCAAAAAAGGTATTAATGTATTACACCGTCGACCAATTACACCAAGTAAAAAGATGTCGCAAATGCTGTCCTGTTTATTATAATTTTAGAATAACTTTCCTCACACAAATGGCTGCATAGCATGCCATTTGGCAACGTTTTTGATGAAATTGGTCAACGATATAGTACGTAAGAACCGAAAAAACCATTTACAAGAGTGGTTGAGTGTCTTTGTGTCTTTCTTTAAGAACGAAACTAGATCACTTCATTAAGTTAACAAAAATTTGGTTTTGTAAACCGGACACAAGCCCATTTTATCGCGTAGGAAGAGGCTGAATAGAGAAATAGCAACGGCTTTTACAGTATTCAAGGGCCGTGTATTTGAAAGTATAAATAGTAAAGCATTTTTCGTAAAAATTGTAGAGGCTAGGCCATTAAATTTTAAGAGTTATTCTTTACTTGAATTATTTGAATTGAAAAATCACTGACAAATGACAGGTTAAAATAAGATTTAATATCTTATTTCTCTACACTTCGACACATGAAAGTTTTGAGGCTTATTTGAATTTAATGCTCAGAAATCCTTAATACTGGTCCTTAATATAAGTATCAATTCTTAATACTTATTCCAGTCTTCGATGGAATAAGAACTCGAACCTTTTACTGGATTCCAATGTCACCAGTTTTGAACATTGCGATCATCGAGGCCAGAAGAATTTATGTGCAGAGAGTCCTCGGAACTTAAATCTTTGAATAACCTCTCCTTCATTATTGCACTACTAACACATTGAAATCCTCTTATAACTTTTTGCATTAATTTAATAACATTATATAATTATGACTTTTCACTTCGTAAATTCATTTTAAATAAGAGTTAAGCATTTCGATTATATTGTGAAAAAAAATATCATAAATCATGAAATATTCTATGCATCAAATAAACTTATAATATCTAAGGAATTTCTCATTAAACTATAACATTAAAGCAAACATGTTAAAGTTATTTCGATAAATCTCAAGATTAAGCGAACTTAGCTGATTTTCATTGAAATTGAGTGTAATATACATCAGTGTCATACAATTATTAAATGAAGGGCAAAGTGTCTTCATACAGAAAATATTAATAGCAATATCTACTAAAAGAAATGTTAGCAATTATAAGGTTCATTCAAATGAAACCTGGTCAGTACGTATAACTTTGCATTACACGTAAAATGGCACCACGTAACTGCGTGTATGATGGCACCATCTATCGGTAGAGATACTGACGCGTGCGCAACGTTTGACGTTTTTTAGCGACAATGTGGCTGCACGTCGAAGAGAAGGTGGTCGCACATTATCATCCACTACAGAACATGCAGGCGAGTAAGAAGGAACAACGAAGAGTGATTTGATTTTTAGCGGCGAAGGAACTTAAGGTATCCGAACACGTTCGGTGTACTTTTTAGCAAAATAGCATTCTAAAACATTATAAATGCTCTTTTTTGGACTCAATACCAATAGATGTTACTCTATATTTAACTATCAAAATTTAAAATAAATTACCTGAATTTTACAAAAATCACAATTATAAGTGAAATTTTAGCACTATTTTTGAATAACTTCAAAGCAGTTAGAGAAAAAAGTAATAAATATATATTAGTAAAAGTATTACGAAAACAAACTAGATGCATTTATCTGGAAAATGTACTAAAATTTCAATTTTTTATTAAAATTTGAAAATTTTAGAGCTGATTGAGTGAACATTATAAGAAATATTTTTCCTTTTTTATGAGACCATTATTTAAATAACAAGCCATAACTCAAAAAGTATTCATACAATAAGAAATATTTTAGTACATTCTCTAGAAAATAACGTAAATATCAGGTTTAAAAAGTTTTATAGAAATACATTCGTAATATTTTGAGTTATCAGACTCGCCATGATAGATTTTGAGCAATTTAAATGCCCACTTCTGGTAGATCAAAAACCCACTTCCGGTTTTTCTAACTTTATAAAATTGATTGTAACTTTGTCTCTAGGTAGTGTAGAAACAAAATAAAGTGTATTTCGTAAAATCAAAAGATAGCTCTATTCAATAAAATAAAAAACAAAAATATCCGTCTTGACTGAATTTGGTCATTTTCAACGTGTTCGGATATGCATCGACGGATGAAGGCTGTGTACGATGAGTACAATCTGTGTTGTTAAATTGTTATGGAAAAAGATTCCTTGAAGAGCGTGAGTTACTGGAAGACGATGCTCAACCTGGACAGGCTTATCGTGTCATCACACTGTAAATGATTGCAGAAGTGAATACATTAGTCTTGTACAACCGTCGAATTACCATGGACGAGATCCATCGGTTGCAGGGTATTAGCGTGGGCACCACTCACACCATAATGCATCAACACTTGAATTTTCGAAAAATTTGTGCGCAGTGGGTTCCGCAGCAAATGACCGCAGAACAGTGTGATAAATGTTCCATCAGTTTTAGCGACTTTATTTGAACATGTGTACTGTGTATAGCAACAATTTTAAGTTAATAAAATCGTTTTGCCATTATTTTCCTCTAGTGACCAGGTTTCATTTGAATGCCTCTTGTATTTTCAAACCCATAAAATAAAATAAATCGCTTTTATTCAATTTGTAACTAACACATTTCATTTTTGCTCACCCTTATTGCTGTAATGGTTTTCTTTACTATATAGATCATTTATATTCTTATAATAACGATTCCTTAACAATCAACTGTCTATCTCATTTTATGTGGAGTCTGTGCCACCGTTAAAGTGTATAATTTAGATATTCCATAGAATAGCTAGGTATTTCATCAAATCATTGGACAAGTCAGTTAAAGTATATCATTATCAGGGTTGGCACGACAGCTTTTTATGGGCCTTAATCTTCCTCAGAAGTTTTTTTCATTCTAACTTTCTCCCAGCAATTCATCTCCGATTTTTCACTTTTAGAAAGGCATAGTCTTCATCCACACGATCTATTTCCATCTCCTTTTGTGCCTTCCCTTTGGTGTTTTATTAGAAGGAGTTGCTTTAAAAATTTCCAATGCTGTTAGTTCTGAGCTCATTCTAACTATATTCCCTGTCCATCTCATTCAACTTAGTTTTATGGACTTAATAATATCATCACTATTCAATTTATCTTTTTCTCCGACTGTTATTATCTAAAACAGCACCAAATATGGTTCGCCGGGCCTTCCTTTCAAAAGTCACCAAGAAATTCTCTTCTTTTTCTTTGTCAAGATCCCTGTTTCTGAGGCATAAGTCAAAAATTATTTAATCAGTACCTTATATAACAGGATTTTTGTCTTTCTTTTTATAAAGTGGGACCTCAGTAAAGATCTTAAACCAAAGAAAAAGTGATTTGTAGCAATTATTCTCTTTCTGATTTCAGGATTCATATCATTTTGTTAATTTATTTCTGATCGTAGTAGTTTAAGTATATAATCGATGAAACATTCCATACTTTACCTAGTTATTCTATAAAATAACAAGTTATTTTTTGAAATAACTAATGATAAACCATTAAAATGTAAAATAAAGGATTTCAAAGTTATTCTATAAATTAATTAATTGATGATAAATAGCTAAAGCCTCTCGAAAATTATAATTTATCCCTATTGCGGATGATTAAATGATTAATAATAAGGAAATGCATAGATAATATAATTTAATTTTGCTCATTCTGCTTACATTGTTCAAACAGAAAGGGAAAAAAAAGAAAATGTTTTGCATCTGTTACTGGCTCAATGAACTTTTCTGCTTCTTGAACTTCAAAGATATCATAATGCTGGAGTTACCAATAGTCACGAGGAACTTTTTTCTGTTCTCTTTTAGCAGTTTTTACTTCTGCTATCAAAGCTAATAATTTTTCACGAGTAAGTGCAGCACTGTTTTCCTTTTTCCCGTGCTTATTTAATATATATTCAAATCGCGCATAAAATCTTTCTTATTTACAGATTGGTCTCCTATTCCTGCAGAAGTCATTACTTGAAAACAGGTTGCAAAAATATTTATTAGTAATCTCAAACCTAAAACGCTAACATAAATACATGTTAATTTTAGTTAAAATCAAGAATGAAGGACACACACGCAACAAAAAAAATTGTTCAAAACGAAAAAAACAAAGTTCAAAAAATTGAGCTTTATTTATACTTAACGGTTCAAGAATCTTTACTAAAAATACTAGTTAAATCATAGAATTCAATAATTTTATATACTTAAAAACTGACTTGTTTCTCCCTTTTACGGTAACATCTGTTTTAAAGATATAATGTTAAAAAATTTTTGAACGAAGCAGAATGTGTGTATGTTAAAATGTTATGAAATAAATTTTTGTTTAAAAAAAAAACTATAAAACACGCTTTTATAGTGAATCGAACTAAAAAGTAAAAAGAAAATAATTCTTTAATATAAGAATAAAATGATTAACGAGAAAATTAATGTCATTGGGATAAAAGTGTGGGGTGCTCTATATTAATTGTTATAATTTCTTACTAGTTCTATTCCGAAATGCTAAGTTAGAGTAAAAATATAGTAAAAAGCACCCCACGCTTTTAACCCAATGACATTAATTTTCTCGGTGATCATTTTATTCTTATATTAAGAATTTTTTTTTTTTACTTTTTAGTTCGATTCAATATAAAGCGTGTCTTTTTTTAGTTTTTTAAACTATCATTTGTTCGTTGTTGAATTAATCCTTGAGTTTGATATTTGAAGCCGGAATTACGTGGCTGTGGAATTAGTCTTGCTCTTCAATGGATATTAATTAACGGGTCTAAAGGGTATTTATTCTCTCCGTTTACGGGGCCACGGATCAGTCCCGTATCGTTATATTTCAAAGATCCCCTCTCTATAAATACAGGTCTAACTAATAAAAGTGTGTTAAGAAGAAATATAAGTGTCAAACGTATTATCACCTTTTAAACTAAACGTATTGCTATGTTAGTTCGTATCATCACTTCTAAACGTATTGCTTTATAAAAATAAAAATATTTAGCAGTTAGAACATAAAGGCGTAATAAAACTTATATTTCACATAAGAATAAGTAATAAATGACAACTTTCTTTTTTCACGTTATATCAGACACATAAGATTAAATTATGTAGGATTTACATATAAGAATTATTTTCCTCACTAACTGAAGCAACTTTTTTCGAAAAATACCTTATATAAGATTCATTAATTTTTTATAAATGACTTTTGAAGAACGAATGAGCAGCTATTTCCTTTTCAAAACTAGTTATCAGACAAAAAACATGGATGAAGATGAAAAAAAAATTCTTTTTTTCTACGGTATCGTTACCAAAAATAAAATGGAAGCACGATCCTGTATTTTTACACGATCTCTCTCTCTCTCTCTCTTTCTCTTAATAGTGCTTACGGAATGTCTTTCACATCCCCCCCCCTCTTCTCTTCGGGCCATTAGTACAAACTATAGAATGATAAAAGTCATATTAATTTTTCTTACTCAAATCTGCCCATTATTTCTTTCTTTATTTCTTTGTTCTTTACTTGCAAATGAAAATTCTTAATGTGTTTTCATGTATGATGTTAATAAACAATCAATCAAGCAAGCATTTTAAAATATTATGTAGTATTATGTTGTCTACTTTTGGAATTTCCCCCAAAACTAGAGAATAATGTTGATTTTAGCTCCATTCCTTGAAATAACGGATTAAGAAGGATGTAATGAAACTGTTGGAAAGGAAAAAGGATTTTGTAGGATTACTTGAAATCCGATTAAATGTGTTTCGAATTTCTTGGTATTGGCCTCCGTTCTTTTAGGTTGTAATCGTGGTATTAATACTGCGATGGGCCAAATGTTTCAAAGGTCACGTATTCGCCTTGGAAAAGAAATAGAAAGTAGGTATTTTTTGATGACATTTCTATGTATCTAACTTAAGCGGATTATGAAAGATTTTCGGCGGTGAATCTGTTATTATAAAAAATTTAGATAAATGCAAATATATATATATATATATATATATAGTCAAAATTCTTTACTAAAAAGATATGAAATATATATATATATATATATAATCATCAAAACTAAAAAAGCCGAAATTGCGCAATAAACCAGACATAAGATTTTAGAAAAGATATATTATAAATTACAAATAATAGAGTTTAAATATAAAAATATGGATTGCTACAGTATTATAAACATATATATATATATATATATATATGTGTGTGTGTGGTGTGTGGTGGTGGTGGTGGTTTTTTTTTGTGTGTGTGTGTGTGTGTGTGTGGTGTGTGTGTGTGCAGTTGGACCCCAATTTAAGGGGAATTCAAATGGATCAAACATTAATTCGGGGTTATTTATTATAATGGGGTCCAAATAAAATACAAATTATTTTTACACTTACCTTTTAAAAATTCTATAAAAAAAAGACACAAAATATATCCATAGTTAGAAAATATATACTTTTTATTTAACAGCTAAAAATACTATAAGTAAATTATTACGCATTATTTAATAGAAAATTTTAACACACTGGTACACAACCTTTTTTTCCGCCGGGCCACATACATATGACAAATATCATCTGAAAAAAGGTTAAAAAATACTTTAGTTATTTTTTAAACATTTTTGTGTAGCATCGTAATTATAAAAAATCTATTGCTGATGAATTATTTATATGCGATATAGATAAGTTTTTTATATAAACGTTAGGTTGATTTTTTTTCCTTTGAAAAAATATCTTCTCAACCGTCTTATCGAATACAGGAAACTATTAATTTACTGTTATTAATGGCAATGTGCTTTATATAATGCCCCACTTCGGTTATCGCTACTGTTTTAGCTTTAGAGATAAAACTTTTTTTTTTATTTATAATTTTTAAAAACACTTACCTTGAAAGCGTTCAGTAGATTTAGGGGTCAGGAGAAATGGTTATTTTCTTGTGTTTCTGTGGACAAAAAAAAGATGGAAGACACCATACAAAAGGCATGCATGTCAATCATTGATATATGACTTACCATGATTGCTTACTTGTGAATGTTCTCGTAAATTATTAGAAAGTTTTAATACACCTTCCCTCGATTGCGAAATCTCATTGGTCCTACAAAAGAACGTATTCGATCAACAGAATTATGATAAACGTAAACACTGACTGTAAAATTCCGACAATAGTTTGAAAGATGCAAAAATTGCGTCAGAGACGATGGTTTAACCGATGTGAAAGGTGTCAAGAGCCGCTTCAGATTCAGGAGATCCACAAAATATACATGTTGCATCCGAAGCTAAGCATTTATATTTAGTCATTCACATATTTACACATTACTCACATGGACTTTAGACTTATTTAAATTCATCTGTTGGCTTTTTGATATGTTTTATATGTATTTCAATGTTTATATTTGTATTATCTGGGATTAAATTCGTGCAAGCTCTGTTTTAAATTTTTTGTCTTTTTCGTCCTTTCGATACAGACGATTTCCAAGTTTTCATTCCAATAAAAAAGTCTTAGAAAAAATGTTTCAGAATATCTGAAAATCTCATATTATACACTGACAGACTTAAATAAGCAAGTTGGGAAATAAAATTATTTTTTAAATATATTTAGAAGTCATTTTTTTTACAGTTGATTGAGCTATTCTCAACGAACATTCTCTTTAGGTTTTGTTCAATTCACTTTAAACATATTAGTTTCGCTTTAGAAACGAGATTCACTTTTGGAATAAAAATATGCTAGGGTTTTAACGAGTAATTTTCCTCTCAACGGAAATTTTTTACTAATTTTTTCATTACTATTCACCCACTAATAATTGTCTTATTTAGTAATTTATTTACTAAGGGAATGGTTATATCGTATTTTAGTGTATCATACAAATGCGTTCAAAAACATTTTAAATCATTTCAGTCGATATAATTCTAATTTAAATTGATTTCTTGTTTTAGAGAGTAATTACTGTTCTAAAGAAAAGGTTTCTAAACATAATGTGCTCATGAAACCTCTTTATACCAAAACTCTGACCATGAATCTCTACGCGTAATAATTCTATTTCAATACATAATCGAAAAATTACAAATTTAACTTTGATTTCCAGAAATGAAATTGGAAAATGATATTGGCAAGCATTATAGAATAAGATATTTTATATAAAAGAACTTTAAAAATGTAAAACTGTGGCTAAGAAATTTATGTGCAAATTATCAACTGTATTAAATAATACTTACATTAGTACTTTATTTTCACAACAATACAAAGATTAATAGTGCTTTCGGCTCAAATCTAAGGAAACTCGTTGCCTTCCCTTCGCATTTATCAACTCTTACATACAACAACGTAGTAGAATTCAACAGTTCCCGACTGTAACGTGAAATTTTTTTGTAGTGATAACGTTTTTGTATTACTGCATCCTTCCTCTTTTCTAAAAGTTGTTTGTCCCGAATCATGGGGTTGGTGGCTCACCACGGCATCGTTTCTTGTAGGCGATTGAAAAAATGGCGTCTGTTCAGCAGAGAATGGATATCAAATTCTGTAGAGTGCAACAGAGACTGATGAAATGTTGAAGCATGTGCACAACAGTGATATACATTATCGCAAACGCAAGATTTGAGTGGCATCGACGTTTCAGGGAAGGCAAGGAAATTTTTGAAGTCGCGGAAAGCTGTGGAGGTCTGCAGACTTCTCACATCGCTGAAAACATAGAAAAGATTTCTGCGGCGGTAAGTGAGAACATGCTTCAAACAACGATGGGGTGAAAACGAAAACATCAGTATTATCACATCCTTCTTACTCCCCTGATTTAGCTTCCTGCGACTTCATAATATTTCCAGAACTAGCATGTCGCTTTCAGGGTCATCGATTCCAATCTGCAGATGGAATCAAAAGAGCATCGTAGGCTGAATTAAAGGACAGGGTTAAAAAGGGATTCCAGAAATGTTTCGAGGACCTTTACAAGGGATGGAATAAGTGTGTTGTTGCTCAAAGGTTTTATTGAAGCAAAACTTCCTTACGCACGCTTCATTTGGGGTGTAAGCTGGTGAATGCGTGACGAGAGCGTTACAAAAAGTGTGATCGGACAAGGCGAACGGAAGTTGAGAGGGTTATAAGTTAGTGATCATTGCGAAATTTAAGCGTAAAAATGTTAGATCAGCAAGAGTGGCAATTTATCAGTAGTCAAAGATTCCTCGAATATAGTAACTTCGAACATGGACATTTTATTACGATATATTCGTAAAATCGATATTGGTCAATCATCAATCGGATATGTGGTATATGTGCTGCTCACTGTGTTTTGGACGATGGAACAAACATCATAATGATAGTTGTTATCTTTTCGCCCAATAGCACAGTTAATAATATTATAAAAATTTTATATAAAAGACTTATGATTTACATTCGTGTAGGCTCTGAAGAATTAGGAGAAAACTATCATACGTTGCCACTAATTTTAGCAGGAGATTTCAATGTTAATTTCGCGTCCGAAGATGGACAACTCTTGGTAAACTTTCTACAAGATAAATTAGAACTACAAATGAATAATAACTGAAATGAGCCTACCACAAAGACATGGAAAAACAATCGATGCAGTTTTCTCTAGATATCTATATAATTTTCATTCGAAAACATGTGTATCTTATTTCTCATACCATAAGCCTTATTGCCACGGTCTTACAATCAACCACAGTAATTACTGTTGTATCCGTTAATGAAAACAATGAATACAAATAAAAAATTTATTCAACAGTATTAATTTATCGATGAAAACTCAAAATAAATTAATCTATGTATATGAATATACATAAACATATAATAAATATAATAAATTAAAAAATAAATAATACATATAGATGGAGCTAAAGAAGTTTTACTTCAGTCGTGTGGCTAAAACACACTCGTTTTTTTTCCAAAAGTGGATGTATTTCAGCCATTTAATTGGTAATATTTTTTAAGTTACAGACTCAGTCCGGAAACTTTTGAATCTTCCATCGTATGTTTTAGACAAGTAATCGCGAATGTAATGGAGAGAGAGATTGAGTTCCTCTTAAACCTCACAGAAGGACCCAACCACTATAGGCCCAATCTTCACGGTACGACGCTTGTCATGACTGGTATTTTATGTAACTATCCATAAAATTTTATTGTAGAAATTTTTGAACTCATAAAAATCTCATAATTAATTTATTTTAATTTTCATTACTACGGGAATGAGTCACAAATATATTGTTTTACATTAAAACTTCCGAGAACCCTAATGTTGGTTACATACCCATAAAAAATTTTAATTTGCCCCGAATCCCTTCAGCAGTTATAAGGATCCCAGGGATCAGTGGGAGCCATTTTGGGAATCTATGGTTTTAGCTGAAACAACACGCCAAAAATTATTTTAAAATGAAAAATAAATTATAATTTTAAAAAACTAAAGAACACGCTTTTATACTGAATCGAACTAAAAAGTAAAAAAAATAATTCTTAATATAAGAATAAAATGATGAACGAGAAAATTCATGTCATTGGGGTAAAAGCATGGGGTGTTCTATAAATATATCAATTGTTATAGTTTCTAACTTCTTTCAATTCCGAAATTGCACCCCACGCTTTTACCCCAATGACATTAATTTTCTCGTTCATCATTTTATTCTTTTATTAAGAATTTTTTTTTTTTTACTTTTTAGTTCGATTTAGTATAAAAGCGTGTTCTTAAGTTTTTTTAAAATTATAATTTATTTTTCATTTTTTAGTTCGATCTACAATAAAAGCGTGTTTTTTAGTTTTTTAAACTGTCATTTTTTTATTGTTGAATTTATCCTTGAGTTTGATATTTGGAGCCAGAGTTACGTGGCTGCTGGAATAAGTCTTGCTCTTCAATGGATTTTAATTAAAGAGTCTGAAGTGTATTTGTTCTCTCTGTTTACGGGGCCTCGGATGAGTCCCGTACCGTTATATTAGATTCCGTCTCAAAAAAACAGGTCAAACAAATAAAATGTGTTTAAAAAGAAAAAAAAAGTTCGAATAAAAAATTTTTATGTACCACATGTTTTTATAACCGACTAAAAAGTATAAAATTCATCCTTTTTTTTCCCCTTCTTTTTTCCCATTTTCATGCATTGTCATCCACTTCTGAGATATGGTCCAAATTTCAAGTCTCTAGCTCATTGGAAAGTCACACAGTTTAAAATCTATTACAAAATTCCACCTGGGCAGACATTAAAGAAAGCGAGTTAATAAAAACATGGTAATATTAAGTGTCAATCGTATTCTCACCTTTTAAGCGTATTGCTATAATGTTAATTCATATTATCACTTCTAAACGTATTGCTTTATAAAAATAAAAAAAATATTTAGCAGTTAGAACATAAATTATTTTTTCACATCACGAGCCTATTTTTTTTATTTTCATTTTCAAAAAAATGTTTATATTTTCGTAAGAAATTAATAACGCACATCCACTCTCCACTTTATCACATACAGAACACTTTTTTGTTTGTTTTATTTTTATAAACCACAAGTGTATTAATTAAAAATACTCTCTGTAGGGTTACACCTTTTTCTTTTAGTTGCTAAATCTGGAATTAGTCGCCAAATCTGGAAATGTTATATGGAATTAGTTGCCAAATCTGAAAATGATATATGGAATTAGTCGCCAAATCTGAAAATTGTATGTGCAATAAGTTGCCAAATCTGATTATCGTAATTCCTGACGATCCTGATGAGGACAATAGAACAACATTATCAAATTATTGTATTGTCATCGGGTCTTGACAAGTGTGCAAAATTTCGAATTAATCTGACCTTTTTAAGTGGGTGAAAATCGAGTTCCAAGATTCCGTTACATGCAAGTGAAACTTATAAAAGCGTGTTAATAAACATCATTTTACTATTTTGAACAATGAGAATTATGACGCTCAGAAAGTTTTGTAACAGAAAAGACCGCAATATGCACCTGGTCATTCTAACCGTCCAAGGAAAATAAATTATAGTTTAAAAAAAACTAAAGAACACACTTTTATACTGAATCGAACTAAAAAGTTAAAAAAATAATTCTTAATATAAGAATAAAATGCTGAACGAGAAAATTAATATCATTGGGGGTAAAAACGTGGGGTGTTCTATAAATATATCAATTGTTATAGTTTCTAACTTCTATTCCGAAATTCTGAGTTAGTGTAAAAATGTAGTACAAAGCACCCCACACTTTTACCCCAATGACATTAATTTTCTCGTTCATCATTTTATTCTTATATTAAGAATTTTTTTTTTTACTTTTGAGTTCGATTAAGTATAAAAGTATGTTCTTTAGTTTTTTTTTAAAACTATAATTTATTTTTCATTTTTTAGTTCGATCTACACTAAAAACGTGTTTTGTAGTTTTTTAAATTATAATTTATTCATTGTTGAATTTATCCTTGAGTTTTATATTTGGAGCCGGAATTACGTGGCTGCTGGAATTAAGTATCTTGCTCTTCAATAGATATTAATTAACGGGTCTGAAGTGTGTTTATTCTTTCCCTTTACGGGACCTCGGGTGAGTCCCGTATCGTTATATTAGATTCCATCTTAACAGGTCAAACAATTAAAAGTGTGTAAAGTAGAAAAAGTTTGAATTAAAAAAAAATTAATGTACCATGTTTTTATAACGGACGAAAAAGTACAAAAAATTCCTCCTTTCCGTTTTTTTCCTTCTTTTTTCACATTTTTGTGCATTGTCATCTACTTATGAGCTATGGTTCAAATTTCAAATCTGTAACTCATCGGAAAGTCACACAGTTTAATCAATTATAAAATTTTACCTGGACAGACATTCAAGAAAGCGAGTTAAATAAAGAATGATAATATTAAGTGTCAATCGTTTTTTCCCCTTTTAAACGTATTGTTATAATGTTAATTGGTATCATTACTTCTAAGCGTTTTACTTTATAAAAATAAAAAATATTTAGCAGTTAGAAGATACATTTTTTTTCACATGCACGAGCCTTTTTTTTATTTTATTTTTCAGAAAAATGTTTATATTATGGTTAGAAATTGCTAACAACCACCCACCCTCCACTCTCTCACGTAAAAAACACTTCTGTTTGTCTTATTTGATTACACTTGCATATATTAAGCGTTAAATTAAAAACACTCGCTTTAGGGTTATACCTTATTCTTTTAGTCGCTAAATCTGGAATTAGTCGCCAAATCTGAAAATGGAATTTGGAATTAGTCGCCAAATTTGAAAATTGTATATGCAATAAGTTGCCAAATCTGGAAGTGGTATATGGAATTGTTGCCAAATCTGATTATCGTAATTCCTGACGATCCTGAAAAGGACAATGGAACAAAATTATGAAATTATTGTATTGTCATCGGTCCTTGACAAGTGTGCAAAATTTCGAATTAATCCGATCTTTTAAAGTGCGTAAAAATCGAGTTCTAAGATTCCGTTACATGCAAGTGAAACTTATAAAATCGTGTTAAAAATTACTACACCTCTTAAGCGTTGTGAGACAAAACGCATTGAAAACATACTTTCGAAGTTGGCATAAAAAAATAAAAAGGCATACGCAAATCATTTATGATTAAAATGGAACCGACAGTATTAAATGCATTTGATTTGTACGTGAGGTGATTTTGGATGGCCCTTTTTATGGTTTTTAATTGAATACAAGTTTGAACTCAAATAAAAAAATTATAATTGAAAAAAAATCGATCCATTACATAAGCTCAAGGAAAACTATCACGAGTTTGAAAGAAATATTGATCTACTAAAAAAGAGAATAATATAAATTTTTCATTTTTTCAAGGTAAATGAGATGGAACATCAATAATGTATTTCAACTTTCTCATTACTCAAAATGCGGATTTCGTTAGACTAGAGAACTTGATACAAGAACAAAAATATCTGACGTATATTATTAATGAAGATAAATGAAGTTTTTAACAAATTGTCAATACATTTTAAAACAAAGATTAAAGAATGTTGTATAAAAGATCACACCCAACCTTCTAATTCCAGTCCCATTTCATTTTCTTTTATGATCGTAGGCTGTAATTTCCCAACCGAAACCTAAACTAACTAATGATAATTAAACAGTTATTGAATATGGAAATAAATATGCTATTCAACACAAAACCAGAGTAGTTGACGTTGGTTTGCATTGATGAGAGGTTGTTGGAAGCTGTCTTCATAAATGAAAAAAACCAACTTTTTCCAGAAAAGTCTACACGCTCTCTTTTCGAGAAAAGCCGATAAGATTCATATTTCTGAAAATGGCTTTAAAATATTTTGAACTCAAAAATTCTTCAGAAGAAAAATATTCTTAAGTCATGTCCCCCCCCCCACACACACACCTGTATGCCTGGCCATCCCCGCATCACTTGACAGGGTATGGAGAGCCATCCGCATTCTCATTGGCTCTGCTCCTAGAAGTGTTGCTTCGAAATCCACGGGGGCAATTGTTTTGGATCGAATCATTGTGAAAACGGAGGAAAACAGTCACACACCTTTTTAAATGATTGCACTCATTAGTTATTTTTACATCTTAAACAAGTAATATATAAAAAAAAAATTAATCAATTCCTCTTACATCAACAAAAAGAAATTTATTTTAGTTAGTTTTTATCAAATAATTAAAATTAATACAAATATGTATATACATATGACAGAATCACAACATTAAGTGGCAATTAATTTTTATTAATTATCATTAAAGTATCGCATTGTCATCCAACACCATCCTGTATATAAAATTTCAGTTCAACTGTTCAGCTTTGAAACGTGAGGGGAAAAAATCTTTTACAGTTTTGACCCAAGTCGCTAAAAATGAAGCCAACGTAGCTGCATCTGTAATTCTTTAAATAATTAATTTCAGTCAGTTAATTTTAATTAATATTCCAATCCGCAGTCCTATTAGAGGGAAAAAAGAAACAATTTGCTCACAAATACCTGTTCACATAGTTATGGAAACTATTTCCTGTCTATTTGGTTTTCTAGCTGTCTCGATGGGTCGCAAAAGAACACTTTGTGGCCCGCCATGCCTTTGCATAATAACATTTAAATTTGTAACATACGAGACCTACTCTCAGTCCCGGCTAGAGGTGTGGTAGGAAGTGAAGGATGACTCTCTATAATACTTTTCAATTATTTATTCAGCTCACTAATTATCAACAGACACAGTTCTAGTATTCAAAAAAGAAGAGATGTTCCAATTAAGAGCAATAAGGGATTTAACTACGAGGGACGCGAATTATGACAAGACTTCTATTATATTAATCCTCCTTTTATGGGATCAATCCACTACTCTAATATTTGAGTTTCAATTTAGCTGTGGTGACCAATCGTCACTTGAATATCTTCAAAAATTTAATGCCCGAAACACGCTATCAATATATACTAATACCTTATCGGGGGCTATTTTTCCTTGTCGTCAGCTTCTCTATATTTTAATCTTCATGTAACGTCGTCTATCCATCCACTAGTTAGAAAACCTATACTATATATAACAGAAATAATCTGCATATCGCGGTTTCTTCTTCCAAAAGGGTTGGTTGTGATTGATAGCCCATAGATTTCCCAAGAAAAATAGTTGAAGGACGGGTATAGATCCGTCACAAATTTATACATAACTTTTTGTTCGTTGCTATCTTTCTCTGTTTGCTATTTTTTGCCAATTCTTTTTGGCGTTGCATTTGCGATGTCTCACACAGTGTAGTAAAAAAAATGAGGATTTTCTCCATAGCTAGTTACGTGGCTCGTATGCACTTTTTACTTAAGTAAATCCCATTCGGTAAGTTACTTCATCTGTGTTTTTAGACATTCGGAGATTGATTGATAATTAGAAAGGGCTGATACTACTTATTTTCCATTTTATCAAAGGATTTATTCCTGATACAATGCAATCCTTTTTTCTTTTCGCACAAATAAACATTAATGTTCTCTTATGATTGTATATTGGCTTCTAAATCGATATTCTTAAGTAACATGACTGCCGAAAATTTAAGAACAAAAAACAAGCAAAGATTCTTTTCAACCATTTTAAGGGTTCAAAGTTGACCTCCTTCAAAATTGTACTTAGAATTTTCCGGGAAACACTGAGACTTTCCTCGATACCCCCACCTGGGCTAACGGCAGGGATATTACGATAACAGCCCTTATATTTCGTGCACGTAATGCCCCCAGTCTGACAACTTCCTGATTATTTGGTGGGGGGTCGTGCCAGTCACAAAAGAGCGGATAAAAAATATCTTCTCCAATCCCGCCTTTACCCCCAGAAGAACTTAATGACATCGGTCGTCATAGCAACCCCTTACCTCGTCGACGCTGCAAGAGAAATGACAGGATTCGTTCATGCATTATTTTTGTACGTTTTGTTCCCTTCTTCTTGGCTGTGTGGTAATGGCGGAATGGGAATTACCCCAAACTCACACACAGTGGTAAACGAAATGAGTGACGGTTAAATGCCCTTCTTTATACCCTCGGAGAAAGAAAACATTAATGAGGGCTCTTGACGTATCACTAAATGGTAGTAAAATCTAATGTTGTGGGCGATTTTTTAAATTTAGCTTTTCCCGTCCAGAACCAGAAATATGTGTAAAATCTATAAATACGAGGGGTGATTGATAAGTAAGGTCTCTAGTAGAATAAAATAAGTTTCCGACAAGGTAATATCATAACAGAGGTATCAGAATGAAGGAAATTTATTATTCTTACATATTGTAAACTCATTTCTCAATTAGTCACCACTAGCAGCTACACATTTGTTCAATCGTTTTATCCATTTTTTCATTCCGCTTATAATGATTCTGATAGGCTGCATATCCCTTTGCACACGGCTGCCAGAACTTTGGCATCCTGGATTCATCCTTATGACTCAGAAAACAAGAAGCTATCCATGGAATACCGTCAGCCTGGTTCTCCGAGTGTCAAGAAATTCAAAACTTTAATGTCAGCAACAAAAGTCATGCTGACCATTTTTTGGGAGGCAAGTGGTGAGCTTTACATGGAATTTGGGTCTAAAGGATTGACTGTGAGTTCCGACAGGTACTGTGCAACATAACGATTACTCAAGCAACGCATCCTTAGAATCAGACCGGAAAGAAAGGTCTTTCTTTTACATCACAACAATGCAATACGGCATTGCAGTGCACAACACAGGACGTCATGGGAAAACTGAAATTCAAAGTGGTTCCACAATCTTCTCACAGCCCATTTTTGGCACCATTGGACTTTGGGTTGTTTCCAAAATGGACGAAGACGTTGAAAGGTAAACGTTTTTCAGCGGATGCCGAAGTTCAGGCACCCTTGCGCAAATGGATACGCAGCCAACCAAAATCTTTCTACATGAAAGGAATGAAGGAATGGATAGAACGATTGAACAAGTGTGTAACTCAGTGCTTCTCAAACTTTCTATGCTCTCGACCCAATTTTCAATCAAATTTTTCATCGTGCGTCCCTCCATACAATAACAATGCATTCGAATTCAATAATAATATACATTGACGTAAAGCTACAACATGACTTAAATTATAAACCGTACAAATTTTCAAGACAAATATAACATTTTGTATATAATTTTATGACATGCCCTTAGGTTCATTGGTAATTATTAAACTTGTTCTTAACTTAGTACTGTTAAATTAATTATGAAATACATTGCACAATACTAATATATTTATTAGTGTAAATATGTATTTTATTTTTTATTGTCAAAATGTATTTTGTTTTGCTTCCTTTCAGTAAATTAATAATTTTTTTAAAAAATATTCTTTTGTTTTCGATTTTCCGATGTACTTGCGTCCCCCTTGTAGGGTTTTCATGCCTCCCAAAGGGGTATGCCCCACAGTTGGAGAAACACTGTTGTAACTGTTAGTGGTGACTAGTTTGAGAAATGAGTTTACAATATGTAAGAGTAATAAATTCCCTTCATTTTGATTCCTCTGTTTTCATTTTACCCCTTGTCAGAAACTTATTTTATACTATTAGAGACCATATTTATCAATCACCTCTTTGTAAATATGAAGAAAATATAAATTGTTAGTTTGATACTAGTTTGTTCCCCCTATTTGTTTTATTTATACAGATAGACCATTACCTCTGGCTTATTCTCTAAAGACAGCGGTAGGCTAGTAGTTATGATCTAAATCTCGTGGCTGGCGTATCATGAGTTCGAGACCAAGTGTCACTGAGTGAGGGAGTGTTTATTAACGTCGCACTATAAAGCAACACGAGGTCTGCTACTAACGATTTCGTATTTCTGAACCATGGTCAAGGGACGAGTATGACACTTGAGCTGGCACCCCCCCCCCCCTTCTTAAAACCATACCGCACCAACGGGAGGAATTTGACCGTCGACAAATTAAGGGTGCACCAACCCCTCTACTTGACAGGGCTTGAATGACTCAGGACACGTCGGCCACGAATCCGTGACCTTGACCACTAACCTACCACGACCACCAAATGCCACTGAAGTCCTTCCGTGTAGAGGCCCTGATGCACTTAAAATCTGTTGTAGCTCAAAGTTCTCCAGAAGAGAGTGTGATAGTTTGGTGAGGGAGGTCACTTCATGTGTCGTCCTTTGACCTTGATTCAAAGTAACGAGTTCCATCACAATACCCCTCATGTTGCTCTGTAATCCGTTCCTCATGTTGTAAATACTCATACACTCACCACCTTCTCTTTAAATCAGAGCATTCAATCGCAAAAAAAGGGGTGAAAACTAATTAGACTATCCAACTCTACTTACGACGATTTTTTTTCTAAAAAAAAAATTGAGGTATGGAGATTTTGGGGGGGGGTTTAGATTTATTCATTACATTTTATGAAAAAAAGGCTAAAATTATGAAGAAATAAAGAAATTATTACTACTAAAATGGGAAAAAATGGGTAAAAATTTGCAAAGAATTACATATAAATGGGGCCAATTTTTTTTTTAAAGTTTATGTACAAATCCTTAATTTTTTTGTTTTAATGTATTATTTTGCTATTCCTTTTTTAAATGACTTTCCGGATAAGAGATATTTTAATTTTTTTACAAAAATGAGAGCACTTTATCTTAGTTATTATATGAAATTGCTTTAAAAAAAAGTGATTATATTCATAAACCGGACTGTAAATTTTGTAATAAAACAGCGATTGATAAATCTGAAGGTTAAAACACTTCTACTGTTATACAAAACATACACAACAATTTTCAGCAAATTATTTTAAAAACCTTTTGAGCAACCGCTGTCCCCGCGTGTTTGAGCTTTTCGAAAGAAAAAAAACACATTTCGAGTCAAATGCATTTTAAAGTGTGACATCTTGTGTAAAGTTGTGGCATCTGCTTTTACTAACACATTTGTAGTTTTTGTTCTAGTGAATGGAAAATAAAAAACTTGAAATTTTTTAAAAGCTAATAAGATAGTCCAAAAAATAAAATCATAAAAATTTTTCGTCTATTTTTGAAAAAATTATGGCTTTAGGGTGGTCGGATACCTTAAAATAATGAATAATTAAACAATTAATATGAACAACAACAGAATTTTCGATTTATTTATTTTATGGCTTTAATGAAGTGGGAAAACGCATGTTTTTAGCGCATTACATATTCTGTTAACCCGATATGTTATTCCACATTAACCGCAGATGATATAATTAAAAAATCCAATGTCACGTGGCACTGGCTTCCAAATTCTTCTTGTAATGGTCGATGCATATCATTATTGAAACTGCTATATAAAAAAAGCAAAGTATAATCAGTAGCATTTCTGTGTTAGCCATTTTAGCTTTGTTGCATAGCCTCGACATTTAATTTTGCACCCCCCCCCCATAACGTTACTAATGTTCATAATATCCAATCGAGTTAGAATTTTTATTGATGTCGTATAGATAAGTCTCTTGCACAAGGATATCATTTTGAGGGGTCTAACTCACTGACCAATTTCTAACTATTAAAAATCCTGCAGGTCCGTACTATATATAAAAATATGGTAGTAATTTTCTATTTTTTAAAAAAAGTTATATCCTTCGATAGTTTGAAGATTGTTGAGATATCTTTCATAGCAATTATACTTTGTTCACAGGAGTAATTTGTGTTGCATAACATTAATACACTAATAGCATTTTTACGTGCCAAGTAAATTGCTTTATTTTTTACAACACGGCAAAAATACTCCAATTTTCACTTTTCTGAGAAATACCGATGCTCATCAGCAAATGTCGTCCTCGTCACTTGATATACTGTACTTTGGCTTCTATAGAGCATCAAGCGCATTCCTGAGCGCATAAACTGCGCGCAGGAATACTTTGCGAAGATACTTGATAAAGATTTTCTGTGATTTGACACATTATTACAATTCTGTTTTCATTCACAATTCGGGAGATTCTCCGTTCCGTCCAATCGCTCACTCGGGGACTACCATAATTTGATCATTCATATCTAGATCACTATCACTACAGCTACTCATAAACGTTTCACAAATGCGGCGGTTTTGAGGATAATTTCCCTTGAAGCTAATACTATGGTTCACGTCAAATGTGTGTGGTTGTCAAATCATGCTTTTGTCCCTTGTATTGAAAAGCATGTCCCCGATACTACTGTATCTGGAACTCTTCTTTTTTGGTAATAACATAGCCATCTGACAGTAACCCTTTGACGTAATATAATTCATTTGCATAAAATTGCCAGACAGTCATAACAAAGTGACCATTTTGTCTTTACTGTCATAATGCGTGCTAAAATAAATGTATTCGTGAGATAAGAGTAGTAAAAATAAATTTGAAGATTATAATTTATGCTTCAAACAACTGTCATTGACGTCAATCATTTTTTTTTCTTTCATATTACATCGTAAACTTTTTTTTTGCCGACGAGATATAACTACATTTCTACCTTTCTTTTTATAGAGTTGTTATAACACATATAGCAGCATTAGAGTATAATATATACTGCCCAGTACCAATATTCGATTGTAATTATGATGCTATGTGTTCTGTAAAACATATCGCCACTTAAAATAAATCTAGAATTTGCACAATTTATAGAGTTTATTATTGAAGCAAAATTGCACGAAAAATTAAAACCATACTTAATTTTTTTTCTAATGCTTATAAATTTTTCATTATTAACGAAAATGAGCTTTTTTATTTATTTAAATGATTCAGAACTGTGACAAAATATTTAAAATTATTAATATTTAATATTAGTTACTATAAAACAAAATGGGGGAATTAAAAACAAGAATTGGAAAAAAATATTTTAATTAGAATAATAATCAAATTACGTAAAAGGCCCTTTTTAATAGTACATTTCTACCTAAAAATATATTTTTACTTTTATTTCTTAATTTCTTTATGCCAATACATAATTAATGTAATTGGATCAATGTGTTCAATTCATAAAATAAGCCCATTTTGTCCAGTAAAGGGTTCTTAAGTGTCGATTTAAGCGAAGAATTTATTAGAAACGAAGTATACTTAAAGTATTTATTGTTCAAAATTAGTCTTTCACCTCAATTAAATATCATTTTGTGTTTTCATTTCTCGAAAAGTTAGCTTTTTTATGTGAATAGAACAGGTGGAAGACTCAATAACTTTTCAAGCTTGTGTTTGACCGATCGCTTAGTCTAAAATAAAATCAACAGATCTAAATCAACAAGAACAAAATACCGAAAATATGTTTTCACCACTCCAAAGAGGTTGTGCACGAATCAATACGACCCAACTTGTCAAGAAGGGCCTAGACAAGCCACACCCAAGACACCTGCTGCTTGATTAATTCTACTTTTCCAAAAATCATTCCAATATGTTAAATGGGAATTTCGCTGACAGTATTCTTTCCCAATGCTCTTAGAGAATTTGTTTTCGTACTCAAAAAGGTTAATAAATAGAGATAATTAATTGTAAGTAAGCGTTACAATGCGGTTGAACAAATGCAAAAATTTCCCATCGTTCGATTGGGAAATATTGAAATTTTCCTACAATGCTACAATTCTGTAATTTCATACACAGTTTTACAAATACAATCTTTTTTTTTTGATGTTGTGGTTGTAATGCTCTGTTCATTGTTGTCAAGTCCAATATTTTTTTTTGAGAGCAGTGCTAACATGTGCTTATGTTTTGGATCATATTACGCGCAGCGACAGTACAGTCAAGGAAATGCTTTTGTTATTTCTTTTACCAAGCTTTTGCTTTTTATTACATGGGTTATCCATTTCAATAACCCTTCAGTTTAAAAGGGCCTAAAGTCCACTCGTGGGCGTCGTGTGGTAGTTTAGAGAAGGGGTGCCATCTCAGGTGTCAAACTCGTCACTTGACCGAGGTTCAAAATGGCGAGACCCTTCTTCAGGGATCTTAGCTTGTAGGCGAATTCTAAATATATATTTTTGGATATCGTCTCTTCGGGTAATAATAGCAAGTATGATTCTTCCACTAAAATAATTGATCCATATTTAGAATACTGTTGATGATAAATGCTTTATATGTTGAGACATAAAAACACTTGGGAAGAACGTAATTTTAAAGGAGACAACTGGTGCACATCTTAACTACTTTCAGATGAACTTTTGAAAAAAAAAAACTATTGCTAGAACAATAAGTGAAAATGAAAAGGAAATTCCAAAATTTTCAAATTTAAAGAATAGAGAAGTTTACTCCTATATGTTTAGTTTGAAAACGATACAGATTTAAAAAAAATTAAGATCCAGTGAAAACATCGCTCTCACTCACGACGAGATTAAAGGAGTGTATAAACAATGCACTGAATGCCCTTATAAAAAGAAGAGAAAAACTCAATTTACCTTTGAAAAATATAATAAACATATTGCATTTCCTACTTTTCTTCCTTTTTAACCTTTGTATACAAATTTTAAGGTAAAAACACAATATAAACAACCTTGGGTGTGACATACCGTGCGCGAGAACTTTAGGTCGTTTTTTTCGCGCGAGTGATACCGGGTTAATAAACACACTCACTCTATCCTTGAACAAAAAAGAGATATGCTACACATGATAATAAAACTTCAACGTTGATAAACTCCGAGCATAAACGGACCCCTCCTCTCCGAGCTTCCCCACTGTGGCAACGAGAGGACACTGAGCCTCGAAAGTTTTAGCGAGCATCAGCACCTCTGCTCGTCGGGTCTTCTGTGGCACTAGGCTCGAACTCATGTCCTGCCATGGTCGAATCCGTGACGATGACCACTAGGCTACTGCAGCCTTCATTGACTTTTTGAAAAGATTATCTTAGAATAAGATATAAATATCTGTTAATTTAAAAACAAATCTGTACAATTCACTTTTCCTGTCTAAATAAGTGTAGGACATTGCACAGAATAATTTATCTCTCCATCTATAAAAAAAGTTTTTCGTGGTGCTGTAATAAATTTATTTATATATTAGTTACAGGTAATAATAAATGGTTCGTAAAAAGAATTTAACTGTAGAGGAACACCAAGAATGATTTGTCTAGAGCAGGGGTGGGCAGACTTTTCCAGGATAAGGGCTACTTTAATTTTTTTCAAGGTGTTGCGGTCCACCCAGCACCAGCGGCTCACACAAAGGGGGAGGGTCCATGGTTCCAAACCCTTTTCCATTGTCCATTCTATTTATTTTCGATCGATTATAATCCTACGTATATAGTACTTATTATTTAGTTAAGCATTTGTTATTGATAATTTTTATTAATTAATGTTAATTATTAATTCAATAATTTATTTCTTACTGTTCTTTGTTCTCGACACTCTACAAAATGAAAAAATATATATATTTGCCAGGGTATTGGGGTAGGATATTAGAATGGTAGACATTCGACCTTGGACCACTGCACCGTGCTCCCTTTAATATATTCCCGAGGTCGACCACTGCCCAGTGTCGTTGGTATGGTGAGGTAAGGAAAAAGTCAACAATATTTTTCATAACTTAATAATAAATGCAGAATATGTACTTACCTTCGTAAATAAAATAAAAAGACTCACTTTTTTGAAACCGCGTTTAAAGCAAAACGCAAAATACAAACATAATAATAATAATATCTAATGATGCATTTTTATCAAACAATTTAAATACATAAAAAATAAAACATTTTCATCTAAAGTTAGTTTTTGTAATTATAGTCAGTAGAAGACTTAGTCTGCATACTGCCAGCCAAGCTTGAAAAAATATATTTCCCTATACAATTACTAAAGGCTATACAAAAATCTTCAGGCGGTCACTCCAAATTGTCTTCGCGGTCCACCGGTCGATCGCGATCGACGTAATGCTCACCTCGGGTCTAGAGGATCCTCCTTATGTTCCAGCACTTTCTCGAAAAATCCTTTTACAACATCGATCTTGATGTTATAGATTTCTCCAGTAATTTCCAGCAGAATCCATATGGTTGCCAAGTCGCCATATTTAGTCGCCAAAATTGATGCCATTTTGGCTGTGTCTCCAATATATTTCGCCGTTTCCACATTGAAACTCCTATATAATGTAAGCGACGGCGTTGCTAGCAAATTTTACGGTTTTTATCATAAAATCTATACAACACACAGAAATTAATTTTAACGTGTAAACATACAAATATAAATTATATAAAAAATAGAACAACATAATACATGTAAATTAGTTTTACAATTTGAGCAATGAGCATCAACAGTTGTATGATTTGTATAAAGGTGGTTAGTCCATCATTAGGAAATAAATAGATGTGGTACATCTGTGCGTCAATATGCAAGTTTTTAATTAATGGTAGGATAATACAGCAATCCATGTAGTCCATCCAGTTATCACTTTCATCTTAAACAAAATAAGATGTTCTTATCTTCAATATTAAAAAAAAAATTCTAAAAAAGAACTATTTCGTTTTTTTTTATTTAAGAATCTTTCAATAATAAAAGCTGTTCAATATTAATAATAGTTAACGTTAGTGGATAACCTTGTCTCATAATAGAGATGTTTTAATAACAAACATCAAAGAGAGGTTAACCTTGCCCCATGGACATATTTTATACACAGATATCAATATCCAGCACATAAAATAGTACTGCGTTAGAGATGGTCAGATTTTAGATTCACAGGACTGCAAAATGAAAAAAAAATATTTTAAAACCCCTTCAGATAACAATTATAGCTATTAATTTTTCTCTCCCAAGGTTATAACTATAAAGGGACTGGTTTTAAGCAGTTTAAGAGAAGCTATTTTCCATTCAGATGTCTAATCCAAATTCGAAACACTTGTTATTCTGCATTTTTCATTTTTTTAAGAAGCTCTTCGCTGATATAAACTCAAATACTTAAAATATGTCACAGATTTATTGACGTAGCTTCTTTATACCATTAAAATAAATATAAAATAAAAAATGTTTTTTTTTATTTCTTTTAAATCATCCTATCAAGATAATTCATTTTTTTCGGCTGTAAACTTGCACAAGCTACTTTTTCAATTCTTACTATTATAGTTCACACTCTCCTTATATTTGTGATAGCGGTCGGTTCCTGCTTACATCTGAACCCTCTTGTCTACCTGTAAACCCGGCTAGAGGTGTGGGAGAAACTGAATGATCCCCAGACATAATTTCTATCTAATCAATATATTAATTCCAAATATCAATCAGACAAAAAAAATCTAATTAAGGTAGATGAATATATAGTAGAGCGCGGAGGTGAGATTCTATAACACGGGGATACTACTACAGACCCTCAACTGAATTTAAGACAGCTTAATTATGCTCAAATATAACTACGTCGCACACTAATAAGCGAACTTCTACTTAATCAAGCTCACAATACCTGTACTTTTAATGCATCGGATCCTACACTGGAAACTTGCGGGTGATTTCTATTGGCTTGATCAATGTCGTTGGATCCAAGCACTGTAATGTTTTTTCTGGACAAAATCTTCCACTAACAACTAACTCGAGACCCTATGTTAACTCCTACTTACCAACTCCGACGTGCCAATTCCAACCTGTCAACTCACAAACGCGCGAAACCAGAATTTATATAATATACTTCATTTACATAATCACGCTTCCTTACTCGGTGAAAGTTGGTTGAAATACATATTTTCCTAAAAGAGTCATGAAGGGCTTAGTAGAACCGCGTATAGATCCGTCACATATTTATTTATTTATATATACACTGACATGCCACTGAATTAAAGATAGCAAGGACTATTCAAATTGTGTAGCGCTTCACATCATTTATGCGCAAGTAAGGACGCTGTGGTAACTGCATATATAGCGCGTACTGTGGTTGTTCTTAGTTGTTCGATTTGCCAGTATGGGTAAGCTACCTGTGATTTAGACACCTTCGATCATGGACAAATAGTAGGGGCGCCACGCATACGCCATTCAATTTCCGAAATCGTCAGACAGCTAGGATTTTGCAAGGTTCACAGTGTCAAGAGTATACCTAGAATACATGGATGATAAGAATATATGGAAACCCATAAGCCTTTCCTTTCAGCTGTTCATGATCTTTATGACACTTTCGATATTCCTACACCCAACCGCTAAGTTTTCACACAGCAATTTAACCCTATTATGTGCAAGATGCCTTTGGAGAGCCACTTTTATCTTGTTTGGAGTGTTAGTAAACAATATTCTATACAAAGTTATTTAAAAGTGCTGCCCTTGCTACTATACATTGCAGATATCCTCTTGACAAATGGTTTCATACATACGCAGATGGTTCAGCAGAAAATGTTATCAAAACTGTTGGTGCTGGAGCCTATTCAAGTGCTTTCAGTATTAGTTATCCCGTTGGAAAGTATTGTGACAATTTTGATTGTGAGATAGCGGCAATATCATTTGTGATCAATCAATTGAAAAGCAGTTCTGAACATAATATTGTATTTTTTATCAATTCTCAAGCTGTCATTTTGTCTCTAATAAACTCAAGATATAATGAGAACGCACTAGTTAATTGCTGTAGAATGAAATCAACTGATCTCGGGAAGTCTAGAGAAAGCATTGCCCTCCAGGGGATTCCCAGCCACTGTAACATTTCTGGAAATGAGAAAGCAGATAGGTATGCTAAAGCGGGAACTCTCATGTCCCAACCCCCTCATGTCTTATGTCTCCCTTGCCTTTGAGTCACATCAAAAGAATCATTTACAGTAAACTGCAAATTAATAGAGCCTCCCTGTATGGTGAAGCAGCTGCAGGTGAAAGGTGGAATATTTTGCTTAACAAAAGTCTCCAGTTGGAGTCTTTGTTGGAGTTGCGTGCTTTCGTTTACTTACTGGACATGACTACTTGCAAAGACATTTACATCACATTGGAGTAAGGGATTCTGCTTGTCGCCCTGTGTGAGAAACCAGGGTGAAATGGATGGTGACCACCTCAGACACTGCCCTATTGTCTTAAAGTTTTTTGTAGACAACTCTATGGAGATAAATTTTAATTCTTTTTATGCGCTTCGTTATCATTTTATTGGTTTGCTCGTCGACTAATGGCAGAGATGCCAAAGACGGGCGTAGGATAAAAAATAATAATTCAAATTGAAATTAGGAAAAAAACGACTGCTAATTACATATATATTTATCCCTACATGATAAAAAAGTGTGCACGTTTATTACGAACTGGATCAAAAATGCTATTGTCATTAGATGTGTCAGATATCTTTACTGACTGACTATGACTGTCGGCTTTGATTCAAATGAAGAATTAGTGACTGTTTTGTATGGATTCTCACAAGTTACTTATATAAGTCTTGATATTCTACTGCACAAAAGTTATGATTACGTTGACATACTTCTAGAGAATTTCAGGCCCTCGCGAATAGCTGTTATTAGCTTTTTTGCGCCTTCGACTTCGTCATTAGCGACTTCTTTATTATCATAAACTGTCATAAATTCGTGATTTTTCGTGGATTTTAGATTTTTTAGTACATTTTAAGAAAAATATGCTACAATTAAGAAGAGAAAAAGAAATTATTATTACTAAAATGGGTGAAAATTGACAAAAAATAACATAAGCGTGGCCCATTCTGTACCAAAAGTTGATGGACAAATTTTCAGTTATTCAATTCTGATGTGTTGCTATGTTATTCATTTTTGAAATTACCTTCAGGATAAGAGATTTTAATTTTTACAAAAACTAGAGCACTTTATCTTAGGTATTATATGAAATTGCTTACAAAAAACAGTGATTATATTCACAAAAGGAACTGTAAATTTTGTAATTAAACAGTGATTGATAAATCTGAAGGTTAAAACACTTCTGCTATTATAAAGAAAATACACAAATAAATTTGAGTTAATTATTTTCAAAAAATTTGAGCAATCGTTGTCCCAGTTTGAGCATTCTTCAAAAAAAAACAAACAAAAAAAAACGCATTTTGAGAAAAACGCGTTTTTAAGTATGCCATCTTGCTCAAAGTAATGACATCTGCTTTTACTAAAACACTTGTAGTTTTTGTTCTTGTGAACGGAAAGTAACAAACTTGGTATTTTTATATAAAGCTAATAAGATGGTCTATAAAATAGGATCATAAAAAAAAATTGCCAATTCAACGCAAAATTCGCAATTTTAGGGTAGTTGGATACTTTAACCGAGTCTATCATATTTTTATGCAGGCGAAAAATTAGAAACTTAGATACCATTATTATGTATTCATCATTATTTAATTTCAGCTTATAAGTGCAAGACATACTGTCGAAAGATCACCATGAAGATCTAGATCTACAGCGATTTTAAATTAATAAAATATAATTTTTTTAAAAATTACATGCTTTCCTCTCTTTTTCAAAAATATTTTAACTTATTCTGCAGAATCATCACGGGATTAATGAGATCCAAATACCTAACGCTCTGGTTGAAACTAGTTCAATCTGGTTTAGCCTACGCAGTACCTTGTACAGCAGAAGGATTGATCAAATATTAAAAAAAAATGTGGACATTAATAAAAGTTTCAATAGACATCCAATGTATAATAAAAACATATAATCCTCAAAATAATTGATAGTATAGAATAATTATCGTTATAAATCACTTCATAATCACACTTGATAATGATTGAAGCGAACCATGTTGTATAATCCCTACTTCCATTTGAAATTGCTTTTACCATTCGTTCAGCTTATAAATTTCCATTAATAAAGAATAATAATGTATCGTAAATGATAAATGGTTAAATTGGAAAGCTAGAAATATGCTTCACAGATTTTATTACGACCACGATACTGAAGTACATTAACAAGAGCCCGCACCTTAGGTATGAATATTTAATGAAAAGAAATTAAGACAGTAATTAATAAGCAATGGATAATTTCCAAAGATATATCTATAATTTATGCAAACTATTTTTGGTTTTAATAATCGTGGATTATGTCCTGGTTATTAATGTGACACCTATTTGACATTTAATTATGCTGGTGTCATTAATTGTTATCATTTGATGATGGTGTCATTAACATTTTTTATTTTCATAAACTTGCTTATAACTTTCAATGAACTGTTAAAGAAGGCATAATTATTCCAATTATGAACAAATAGTTTGTGAATTAATGATATTTTGTTTCTATTAAAATATCTGTTTCTAATAAAATTAAAATTTCACTCGTTTAAAACAGTACACATGTGTCCAAATTTAAAAATAACGGGAGAACTGCAGAAATGAAATGGTTACACGAATAAGAAAAGCTCAAAATGCCAATAGGGTGACCAAAGATTTTTTCAGCGATTTAATAGGGCTATGAAAGATATTATTTAGAAAGTAACAAAAAATCGCGAATGTACATCCGAGATTTTTTGTTCTTTGTGTAATTGATGAATTCTTACTTATTTCAATGGCTACAGCTATTGAAATAAAAGTCGACCGATATTAAAAATAGTAAAAACAAATTTTTGACCTTGCGAATGTGTTCAATAATCATTCAATGTGTGACAAACTGCTGCCTTTAGAGCTTGTTATAATTACAAGAACATTAATTTACTGGCAGATATTTTACTGGAGATTTAGAGATAGTGGTCTGTTATGCTAGACTTTCAGCTATTTGCGTGTTATTGAAATGTGCGCAAATGAAAGGCCATTTGCGATTGAGTCGAAAACAATGAGATTTGAACAAGATTCAGTGGAACGATGTGGTGTTCTCTAAAGAATCACGATGTAATTTACTTAATAATTCTCGTTCGCAGAACAATCTAGAAAAAACTTGGAACGTGTCACCATTCTCATAACACCACAGAATAAGATCAGGTATCGATGCAGCAGTGTTTAGGTATGAGCAAGCATAACGTTTGCTTAACACACGGACCTTTATGCCTTTGTAGGGGGTTCTATTAATAGCACAAGGTGCAGAAATAAGGTTCTGGAACTTTATGTCCGTCTATTCCGAGGTGTTATTGATCCACGGTCTTAATTATTCACGGAAAAACGGCGCCATGCTATTCGTAACTCGTGGAATATCTCTCTTGAAAGTGAAAATATTGAACTTATATAATGGCGAGCAAGATCCTCTGACACTAAATCAGCATGTTTGGACGTACTTGGATGAAATGTTTCAGCTCGACAGCTTCTACCAAGACAACATTAATAAACTAAAATCCATTCTTTTGCAGCTATAACAGAATATTTCAACGAAGTTGATCCTGACTCTTAACGTAAAAAAATAGCGGTAATTTTTTCTTGAATTGCAGCATGGAGGGATTCTACTCCTTTCTATTTATATTTATATATAGTAGTTTATTTTCCTTTCGTAAAGTGGCAGATGATATTTCTTGCTTTCTCTCCATTTTGTGTCATTTGTATAAATCAACCAATGAAATTAAAATGCACCCAACTCGTTTACTTATGCCGTCTTTATTACAGGGTCTTTTTCACAATCTTTTTACACGGTTTTTACGCAGTCTTTCTTTTTTACACGCTCTTTTTTTAGACGATTTTGAAATAACAGGGTACACGAAATAAACCACTTTTTTTATACTAATTTTTTGTTCTAGCACGAATTCTAAAAAAAAAAATTGGGGGATTCGTGCCCTTAAGATAAAGACGATTTGATCGAATTTATAACAATTTATATGAGATAATAAAGAAGTTAATACTGGTGAAGTCGAAGTTGAAGTTTAGCTTTTAACAGGTGGTTTGATTCGCGAGGACTTGAAATTTGCTGCAAGTATGGAACAATACTTTCTTAATCATGATGCAGACGTAGAGTGAGCATTAAATTTACGCGTAATCTTAAGTTTTGTGTAGCAGGATATCAAGAATTATATAAGCAACTTGAGAAACCAAAAAAAAAAAACAGAAAAAAACGAGCCTTACAGTAGTCGCATTTGATGTGTAACATCTGACTTGTTATCATGGTAAATACACAATAGTGACTTTAATCCTGAAAGAAATGAATCGGTTATGACTGGAAATAATTTTCTATCGAATAATTATATCTTTAATGAAAATTTTATTTAATTAACACAAGGAGTAATGCAGTTTTTTTTTATCAAAAACATTTATTATTGTTTAATTTGGGGAA
>BMAO01019204.1:0-14685 GCA_019973975.1 Trichonephila clavata | reverse complement strand
CTCACTGTTCTCTTTCATAAGACTCTCCCTTATTAATCTTTGGTGAACAGCAAACTTTGAAACTGAGAACGTAAAAACAATTATGACCTAATTAACGAGTTCAACAGCTATCTTTCTCTATTGATCTCATCTTGAGATTCTCCTGGATTGTAGAGGCTGTTTGGCTCCGTATGTTTCACGTCTTCTGGATATTTTTTGGTCTCATAGAACTAGTTACATATTCTGGAAACCATATTTATTTTAAGATTCAGTAAGTGAAAATGTTACCTGCGCTGGGGATTAGTCTGACTCTAATCTCCCAAGTTCTCTTGGTCGTAATCTTATCCAGTCATTGTCTTAAGCCCTTATTATCAACTGTTTTAAAAGTAATCGTAAGCTTTTAGAAACACGAGCAAAATTATAGCTGTGCAGGATATTGTTCAAGTACCTATATTCACATTTTCTTAATATGCTTAAATTTAGAAAAAGAGATTCTTAATTTGATTGGATAATAAAAGAAAAACTTTCTTTTCTTTATCATATCTATCAATTTCCATTAAAAATGGTTCGGTATTTTTGGAAAATCCCAGAAAAATATATTACAACAGTAAATAAGCATTTTATTTTACATTGAAGAGAGTCATTTGAATATTATTTTCTCTTTTGATGAAATATATATGCATATATATATAACCTCTTTCAAGGAATATTGAACCATGCAATTTATATATTTCTGAATGGATAGTAATTTATTAAGACATATTGTAAGAAATCTTTTTAATTTTAAATTCATCGAAAAAATTGCTGTATTTCCAGGAATTTAATTAAAAAAACTAATTTTTTTCAATTATTGCTGCGATAATAGGTATGAAAATAAAAAAATTAATTAAGTGATTATTGTAAATAATATATTTCTCTATTTGAAGGAATAGGAGCATTAGCGCAAATGGCTCCTTATCATGTAGAACAAAAATAATTTTAACCATTTCAATAATGTACTTTGGTTTATGTTCAGTTCGCACAGTGAAGTTTAAGAACAATTAGAATATTATCACTAAATCATTTTGTTGGGGAGATATGACACAGAATAAGTTATATTGGAAAAATTTATAAATTCATTTCAAACTAAGTGTACATACTACAACCGGGAGGATCAGCGAGATAATTATCTAAACATTTCCTTCTTTCGCATTCATAGTAGTAAGAGTATTGTTAAGATTAAATGCACAAGTGGAATAAACAAAGAATTTCCCATACTTGGTTCAAATGTACTGAATAATTTCTAGATATAAATAAATAAGCTGAGCTTTGTAATTTGATATAAATTTTTCGGAAGCCTAATTTCCAATGTTTACTGTTTTCGCAACATCTTAACTTTAAAGTGCATTGTTTAAATTCCACATTTTATTCCACTTTAATTAATGAGGTTACACAATTTACATATTGTGCTCTCCCATTCCTTTTGAAATAAAAGAATGATTTCCGATCCAATACTATTGAAATTTTCAGTAACTAGCACATATTTCTTTAAAAAAATTACTTGATTCTTCTTCATTGTAAAAAACTAAAATTAGATCAAAACATTACTTAGTTAATTATAATAAGATATGAATATAGAAAATCATATTGATACTGAACAACTCAAATAAAACAACTTTAGGCTATATTTAGTTTTGCAAATGGTAGTTTAGTTGTTCACGTTAAAATAGCCTTTAGAATAACAGTATTGATAAATTCAAACTTTCGATACTTAACGAAATCACAATTATCTTAAATAAGATATTTTCTAAAGTTCGTAATTCAAAATAAATATTTTAAGAGTTGTAAATTTGAATGGAAATTTTTCAACTTCGAAATTTCACATCAACTCAAAATTTGCAAATGATAACTTTTATTATAGTAATAGAAAATTTTATTTAGAAGATGGTTGATGGGATTTCAGCTTGAAGCGTGAGCCTTTCTAATTGCTTTAGAAATTCAATTAACGCTTTTGCTGCCTTTAAGTCAATTAACACGGAATTGTTGAAGAGTTTGCTTAATCATAGAATTAGAATGCATTTAGTTTGACGTTTCTAAATCACTTTATAATTACAGAACTCAACAATTTTGAAGAATTAGGAAGAAAATAAAATTGAAGATTTTTAAAATTAAATTTAGTTTATGCTATTTGAAAAAGAAGAATTCTGGGAAATAATTGTTGCAATAAAACCAAAATAAGTAGGAGTACATAAAATTATATATTCCATTAAGAGAGATAATTTTAATAAGGTAATCCATTAAAAGCAGTAAATAAAGCATCACAAAACTTTCGGTTACCTGGAAAACAAAATTATTTCTATCAAATAGTCCTACCTTAAAAAGTAATAAAATATTCAACATGTATGTGTGTGTGGTTTATATATAAATGGGATTATTAATATTTAAAAAAATACTTTAGATTGCCAGCTATAATCTTTTTAGTGCAATCTCATTGTTGTGTATTTCAATAAGGACAATTTTAAAATATTTTTTTTTATTTTCCCACAAATTTAGAGAAATATATGCAACTACATTTTATAAAAATATTTCTTTAATTTACTCAAAATGCACTTAATCTTATTTAGAGAATATTAATTTTATACATTTATATTTATTATTTGCTCATCCTTTCGGGGAAAGTGTATTTTAATTTTAATATATATATATATATATATATCTGCAGTAAGTACATTTATCTACCAATATACCTTAATAGTTGGAATTCTAAAGTATAAAAACAATTCCCAAGGAAAACAGGATTAGTATAATAAGGTTATTTTTTCCTCCAATGGGCACTCAAATTTCTCGAAACATATTATAAATCATTGGCAAAATAAATGAAAACTAAATGTTTAAGTTATTGAAATAAGCATTACTAAGGATGATTATTAGAGATTTTTAAAGATGGTTTTTAGCTAATAATTAGAAAAATAAGCATGCTTCAAGAATTATTTTCCAGATGATACTTATTTTAACATATAATTGGTATGCAATTGTGTTACTTATAATCATTGGAGCGTATGAAATTATTTTACATTAACTCTATTATATGCTTTACCAATATTCATGCTTAGTTTATGCTACTCGGACATTTATTGCTTTTATGACAAGGCTTGTATGCTAACTATTCTTACTTGAGCACGACAAACAAATTCTTCTGAATGAAAACTTAGGAAACAAAAGAGAATCACAGTCAATATTCTTAACACTTATTCTCTCTTTTTCTTCTGCGTCTGTTGCCCTTAGCACCAGACGCGAGGCAGCAGACTTTTATCTATTATATATAACTATCAGTATACGCTATATTTAACTATGGCCCAGGCAACACATGACTGAAAACATTGGAGGATTCTTACTTTCATTATTTTGAATCTTTTGGGGGCAAATTGTTATTATTATTTACCCATAACTAGAAATATATGAAAATAAGAGTAACTCAGCTCAATTCTAAATTCATACACTATTAGCCATTGGAAGTACATTGGTGGCAGTGTAGTACAAAATACCTCTTTAAATCTGAAAGTAATTTAAATTTAAATTGTTATCTTGTCTTAAATGTTTGGCAAGATTTTTCCTTATAGAAGGAAAAAAAGAAGAAAAAGAGAGCAAAATATCGGAAAATTTTCAGCAATGCAAGGGATCATATATGCTTATCAATTACTCCTTTAAGAATCGAGATCAAAACAAGAAATATAATCACAGATATTTCCTTATTATTATGATTATATTTCCTTAAGAAAAATAATCACACACACATTCGCAGAAAACTTCTTTCTATAGATCTTATTAATTTTTATCTAGCTGTAAGCATCAGTTTTCATGATTAATTTTTTCCATTAATACACTCCTCAATAATGAAATCGCAACACTATGAAGAAATACACATGTCCATGTGAAAATGACGTTATTCATAAAATCAATACTTAAGGAAATAAAATATACAGTAGCAAACTGTTTATTTAATATTTAAAGTGGTATCCGTCTACTATATGGGTTTCTATGTGATAAGATGAACAGTCAATGAAGCCATTAATGATACATTGAGATATTCTCTGCCAAGCAGATTCCACTACAGATCTCATTTCCTCTCTGGTATTTCATCTGGTGCCTGGTGCACCGCACATCCAATAAGAGCTCCCAATTGTTTGATGTGAAAGAGATTGAAGGAGGTTACTGTCGAGGAATGGATGTCAATTACGTTCAGGCAATTTAGAGTTAGTTGAGAGACACGAGACTGGAACTCTGTCTATCTGGAATGACATACAGCGAGGATTATCTTGTACAAACAGCTGAACCTCTGAAAAAATAACTTGAACATGTGATGCATCCTCCCCCAAAATGAAACCTGGTGTGACGCTCGATGATGTGGGTTGGTTGGTGAGGCTCCTCTGGTAGCTGCCATACCAATCCACGATCGTCATTCCTTCATAAAAGAAATCTGTATTCATCTGAAACTTGTACCCAAAAACTGTTCATTGCTCCAGTGGCGATAACACTGACACCAAATCAGGAGTGCAGTCCTGTACTAAATGCTTAAAAACTCCAGAAGCTGGTTGCCGTGCGAGCAGTCGTCTCTCATGCAACGTTTTGTGGATGATTTCTTAGATAACTGCTCAGCCTCTGTTGATGGCAGGTGAAATAAACATGACAAAAGTGACTTTCTCTTGACAGTGTGATATTCTGTGCATCTGATCAATTCACTGCTTCTCCTCCAAGTTCTCTATTGGTCATGCGTCCCCTTGCCCCACATTGCTGACATGTGTACACACCACTTCAACGCGAGTGGCACACGCGTGCAACAATGCAGCTTCAGTATACGGTCTCACTCCACAGGCGATAATTGTTTGGCATAATACTCACTGATATCTCCGAGGCTTATCTTGGGTTTCTTCAATAGTTCCGAAACTGCAATCCGGCGTTTATAGCAGATACAGAAGGAGCAAACAATTGAAAACTGGAATTAAGTAACTGGAAAAAGAAACTGGATAGTAACAGTACCCGGATATACTCACTAATTTATTCATTTACTTATGTTTTTCTACTCTCCCCACCTCGTAATTTGAATGTAGCTACGTGCATTTTTTTCATGACGTTGCAATTTTAGTTTTCAGGGGTGTATCCAATAATTTAACGATAAGTACATATTATTTAGTTTGAAAAACACATCAGGAATCATTTATAATTTATAAAGACGACAGAGTAAAATCATCCATTTAAGGAACTTAACAAATATTTCATCATTTACTCTCATATTTAAAACTTTTCCCACGGAGAGCCACATTATTTTTCCATGAGAAAAATAAGTAAAACTTTTTACAAATTTTGATTGGGGTAAAAAAATGAGTGTATAACAGTAAATCAAAGATCGATTAGGTAAACCTGCTCCTAATCGTGCTTAATGTTTTTTTCTCTAAAGGGTTGCTGTTTAAAATGAAGTTGATGCTTGTAACAATCTGTTTCGCGTATCATTATGCAATTAAATACGATATAAAAAGAAGATATGAGCTTCAAAAACGTACCTTGATTATTTTGTATTGCTATTATGTATTTTAACTCTGTACATTTCATCTTGATTTTAAAAAAATGGCAGTTTAAATAAATTTTTTCATGCCAATCATTTAAAAAAAACTAATTTTGCTTAATATCAGAAAGAAGGGCTTCTCACCAGTTAAAATAATTTAACTAGTTTCTTAATACAACATTCATCGTTGCATAATTTAATAGTAGTCTTACAATACAAAACAGTATGATTTAAAAATAATTTGCATTAAAACTATATTTAAAATCTCATAAAAATTATAAGTAAAAATCTTCATTTTATGTGATATACTCCAAATTAATCAATTTATCTTAAAGAAAAGAATTAAAAAATTACACGCCCACAAAGAGTTATGTGACTTAAATAACAAAAAGTATAAATTATAAAAATTATTAAGATGTTTGAAAATTCGGAGTAGCAAGAATTATTTTTAAGTTCGAAAGTTGTTTTAATTCTCCTTAAAAAAGCCCTTTTTTATTTACAAAAAACTCATTTAGCTACTTATTTATCTGAATTTAAATGGCAAAAAGTGCTAAGAATTTATAACAGTTCATTAATTTCTTAATTACATAATATTGCACAAAGTTTGCGGTATTTTCATGCATCAATTAGAGTCTGAAATCAAGTAATGAAGTGTTTTTAATTTTTAATTAATCTTTCAAGTATTATTTGCTGCATTATTGTAAATAAAGTCCTTATAAGTTCATTTCAGGTAAGTGTTTTTATATTAAATTTTGAATAGATTTTAAATTGTATCGGACAATATTTTATATATTAATGCTATTAACATTTTGAACTTCAATATAACTGAGTTTCTTGATGCATAAAATTAAAAACAATGTAGCTAAGGCTTTAAACATATGCTGAAATACGAACTAAGAAGTAACTTAACCTATAGTAATAAATATTTTACTCAATCATTGGAATATTAAAATTTCTTCTAATAGCGGACATTGTTACCAATTATATATATTTCAGTCCATCAAATCATTGGTAATTGGGAAACCCGTAATACATCAGATAAGTAAATAGATAATGAGAAGAGTAGCTTAATTATGCATATTGTATTTAAAAGCAGTTTTAGTGAATTTCAGTAAACTCTGATTCTCATCCCATTTTATACAACATAGTAACTCATTGTCTAATCTACAAACACTCGATATTATAATCGCAAATAAACTTTATCTTAAACTGCAGTAATTGTATGGATTTTCTAAGTTATTAATTATTAAAATATGTATCTCTTTTATATAACTTAAAACATACATCTGTATTAAAAGTATACAATTTAATTGTTACTATGGTTCCTTAGCCACTTTAAATAACATAAATGCTGTGCATTACTAAATAACTTGCTGATAATAAACAATTTTAACTAACTAATGATTTAAAATTGAATGCAATCTATGTAAGAAACTGGTTTTATTATAATGTATTAAACACAATGCATAAATATTTAATATTTGATCCTTATTAGTTTACTTTTTTTTGTGCAATCAGAAGCAAGTATTTATGTTGAATGTAAGAAAAGTATAATTATTAATTTTTTATTCATTACTTTATCAAATTTAAGATACAAATTAAAGCTTTTGAAAAATATATAAATGAAAATATTTTCGTTAAGAAACAGTTATTTGAAGTTATTAATCACTGCTAAATAATATGTTTCCAAGTTTATAATGATAGATAAGAATGCATGCATGCATATATATGTATATTTATGTGTATATATATACGTATATATATGAAATAATTTTGAGTATCACATTTTTGACGAGTGTGAATATTCCTTATTTAGATCATTATTGTTGATAGTTTCTTTGGTTGGGATTGACGAGGCAGTCCTATGGTTATTTAAATTTGTTTTATTCCACATAAGCATGTTAAACGTAAACCAGGAATGGACGACATAATACATAAAAAAGAAAACGAAGGCACAATGAGCTGCAGCCGGATACATGTTGAAGGCAGACCAATACAGAAGAGAGAGAGAGGCGGTCTCCAGGCATCTCGGTGTATATATAGGCGCCTCAAATCACATGATCTGAGTGGGTGGATAGATGTAGTTCAAAATATTCTCGTTAGGTGGCTGGCTAAATTATTAATTAAACATGGGTCCTGAAGGGATGGACCATAGGTAATTAAAAGATATTTAAAGAATAAATTAATAGGGCTTATTACATTTATATATATATATACACTGATGTCCAAAAGTTAAGCAATAGTCGTAAAATGCGAAAAACATGGAGTAAATATTCGTAAAATTATTCCAAATTTCTTGTGGATAGTAATTGGGTGAAGAAGAAACATTGGGTTTATGCAAAATTTTTCAGTCGACTACGCCCTGTGCGAAACATCGGCACGTATCGGAACGCAGAGAAACCGATTCCCGCAGCATAGGCAGTTCAGACAAGTTTCGTGCAACTGCTGTGCGAAGGAACGTTGTTAACCATCAAACAAGGTGAATGATGGCACAAAGACGCCAATTGGACATGCTTACAAAAAGAAGAATCATTGGAATGCTGGAATTCTCACGATCACAAACCGAAGTGTTTCGAGTTCTAAATGTGGACCAGTCTATGATCTCAAGACTGTGGCAGAGGTCTCAAACAAGGGGAGATGTTACCCAACAGCCAGTATCAGGTCAACCAAGAATCACAACGCCTCGCCAAGACCGATATCTGGTAATAAGTGCGTGACGTCAAGGGGGCAGTACTGCCAGCGCACTGGGTTCGGCTCTCACAGTAGCCACATAAATATGAATTTCGAGACAAACTGCTTACAGGAGACTCAATCATGCTGGCCTGTATGCCAGAAGACCAGAAGTTTGCATTCCCCTCACGTTTGCGCATAAACGTGCTCGTTTAAACTGGAGTTTGAAACATCAACATTGGAGTGTGGAGAGTGGGCCAATGTGATGTTCAGTGACGAGTCCCGGTTTAGTCTGAGTAGTGATTCTCGGAGGGTAACGAAATGGAGAGAACGTGGAACATGTTTTGAATCAAGAAACATAACGGAAAGACATCATTTTCCATCAAGGGGAATAATGGTATGGACAGGCATCATGATGAACGGCCGCACAGATCTTCATTTCATTGACACGGGGTCTGTGACTGCTCAAAGATACAGAGACGAAGTTTTTGAGCCTTATGTTCGCTTGTTTCGATGTGCTGTCGGTCCTGACGACTTCATATTCATGGATAATAATGCGCCATGTCACCGAGCGGTGCTGATTGATGACTTCCTTGAAACGGAAACCATCCAGCGCATTTCGTGGACTGCTAACTCCCCTGATTTAAATCCTATCGAGCATGCAGGGGATATGCTCGGGAGACAAATTGCAGCCCTTTTCGCAAACACCAAGCTCCGTTACAGAACTCAAGAGAGCTCTCCAAGAAGCTTGGAACCGTATGAGCCCACAACTCATTCATCATCTCATAGCAAGTATGGTGCAGCATGCCTGGCTGTAAGAGGTGACCACACGCCTTATTAAACTGCAGCATCAGTATTTTATTTAAGGGGGTCACTTCACAAAAGTCGATCCAAAAATCGTTTTTTCAATTTTGATTGAAAAATAAAATACCACTCTTTCTCTTTCTACTGCAATTTAAATTTTTGTTCTAGTTGAATTAGAAGTATTTTTAATATTTTTAAAAAAATTTGTTTACATCCGTCAAACCCAAAACCAGCTGATTGCCACGCCCCTTTCATTTCAAAACAAAAGACACTTGCTACTTTTCAGCCTCATCAAATATTTTAAATTGATTAAAAGGATTTATTTTGATCCGTAACTTGTTCAGGAAAGAAGTGAAGTGAATAATTGTAGCTGTTTGTTTACTTTCTGGAAACTCGCGTGTTGTTTTTTACCTCTTCAAATATTTTACGAATTTCTGCTATTGGAAACATTGTTTCTATCAAAACCTTTTTTAACATGTTTATGTTTAATAATAAAACGTTTAATAATAAAGTTTGGAAACAAAGGTACAAAAACCCAAACTTTCCAGAAATTAAATGCGTCATAAGTCAGAATAATGAATTCATATTATACATGAATAATTCAACTTTAAAAGCTAAGTTAGGTAAGTCAAATAAAGAGTATGTTTCCTTTTAGATTCATTTGAAAGTTTTTTTTTGAAATAATGAACATTCTACTGTTTTCTTGTGCTTTGAAACCACATTTATTATAAATAAAATGTAAAAAACAAGGTATTCACATAAATTTTGGTCGCCAAATCCAAAGTTTGGTTCTAAAGTTGTTGACATGTTGTGATGTTATTCAAACATTTCTTAATACCAGGTTTACTAAAACAGTAGTTAATCAAAAAAAGATACAAAATTATATGAAGTAAACACTGGGCTTTCATATGCTATTATTTTTATTGGAAAAGAGAAGCAACTGCGAAAATATTTTGTTGAGTTATGAATTGTCTTGTCCACCAAAGTGGTTTTACGAGTTCATGCATGGCATTAAATAACACGACACAGAAAGTAGCCAGTCTATGGTATTATATATATAACTGCTGTCGAAATGATATCATTTAATAATGCAAGTCCTATTGTACCGGTGTTTGTCTATGGCATTTGGCAAAAAAGGGGTCATGTTTCTCTGAATGGTATTACAGCAGTTAGTGTGAACACTGGGAAAGTTGTTGATGCCGAAAAACTATAGAGGAAATACTCAAGTAATTTTAACGACAATGTACATAACATTGAGTGTTCGGCAGATTACTTCGGAAGTAGTAGGGGGATGAAAGTTGAAGGTGCACTTTGTATTTTCCATTGCTCAGAGGCACGACACAATTTACGATACACAAATTACGATTTACTAATTGCGACAAAATATTTGGGTGATGAGGACTTTAAAGCATACAAAGCAGTTTTAGAATCTTAACCTTAGGAAGATGTCAACATTAAAACATTAGAATGTGTTGGTCATGTTGAGAAAAGGATGGAGACATGACAGAGCATTAAAATCAAAATTTAAAGGCAAAAATCTTGTGGACAAAAAATCTCTAGGAGGTCGTTATAGATTAACAGATGCAGGAATAGACAAATTGTAAAGATACTATGTTTCGTGTGGCTATTTGAAGCAACTCAGAAAACTTGTCAGTCATGATGCAAACTATTTGGGCTATATTTTTTTCATAAACTCTCCACAGATTTGAAAATACGACACGGCTTATGCCCCATGGGAGGTGATTCGTGGTGTGAATATAATAGGTTCATACTGAAAGGTGACACATATAAGCTTAACACAACTCACCTATTGCAATTAGCAATTGCATTAAAAAAGTATTTAGAGATTTCTATAGTCTTGAACTTTTATTTACGTGCTTTCACAGTAAAACTTAAAATTTCAATGAAACCTTAAATTGTATTTGATTTATAGTTCCCAAAACTGTATTTATACAATTAGGAACTTTAAAAACTATAGTATTTGAAGCTACATTTTTATATAATCAAGGTTTCATTACCAAATTAAAAGTTTTAGATGTATTAAACATTCAAACCCTGGCTTTTACAAATGTCGAGCGTTGGAAGAAGTAGATCATGCGCATATTAAGAAAGCAAAATAGGCAGTTTTACAATGAACCAAAGAAGCTAGAACTAAAAACAAACAATTAAAATGTAGACAAGAAGATGATCTTGCATATGATACCAGAAATCCAAGTTGTGGTTCTGGTACGTATTAGTTAATAGTAAATTTTTACTTTAAATCACTTTTTCTCAAAAGTGTAAATTTCAACACAAAAGGAACATTTTTGAAAAATCTACTTAATTTATAGCTTTGAAACTTTGCACATATGTTAACACTATACAAATAAATATTTTAATGAGAGATTTTGTCAAAAAAATTATTCAAAAAAATTTTATGGATTAAAATGTACAAGAATTTTCATCGTTTTAATAATTTTGACGTGTTACTCCACATATGAATTTTTTAAAAAAAAACTAATCAAAATTTTGAAAAATGCTCTCATTAAAATAATAAAAACAATACAATAAATCTACACAAAAAATTCATGACTGTACAACTTGTCAATTTTTCAAAAATGTTCCTTAAATTTGGTCATTTTTAACATTACGGAGATAGGGAAAAGGCTGTGTGAAGTGACCGCCTTAATGTTTTCTTTCATTTTTTCTTTAAAGTGTGAATCCTTGCTATGCTCAGTTTTCTTTCAAACTGCTATTTTGGATAATAAAATTAATTATTATCATTCTTTTGATTTGCTTCCTTATTTTATAACCATTTTACACTCGCATATCACGTTTCCCGCCATTCTGATTTACAGTTCCTTCTTTATTCACATAATTATCAATTATACTTAACTTTTGGACACCGGTGTATATGTATATATATATATATGTATACATATACATACCTTATTGTATATATATATATATAAAAAATACAATAAGGAATTTTTTTAAAAATGAAACAAAAATACTATAAGGGAAAAATGAAATCTCGTTCGAACGTCTATTTTTTATTTACTAAGCAGGATGAAAAAAATAAATGCAATTAAGGGATTTTACAATTTTTAAATATTCACAACGAAATTTGACATTTTATTGCTTATTAATGTAATAACATTCTCAACTCAGTAGCGCAACAGCCTATGAGGGCCAAGGCCTACTATGCCCAAATCAGTATGCGTGAGCTTGGGCCCTGAGTTGCATGAGCTGAAGTTCAGTCAGGGGGCCAGTGTGATGCGAAACCTCCAGTGTTAAGTTCCCAAGTAAGCTTGGTACTCATTTATCGACCTACTGAAGGGACGCAAGCTGAGTCAACATTGCCCATCCCGGGATTTGAATCTCGGGCCTGTAGTGTGGAAGTGCGATGTAATAACCGCTCTGCAACTGGGCTTCAAACATCATCTATTCCATAGAAATTAGTTTAATTTCTTGAAAGTTTCAAAAAGACAGGATTTGAAGTATAGACATGCACTAGTGAGTAAAACTTAAGCCACTTTTCTGATGCTGCTTAATTCCGGAATAAATCAACTAGGAGATGAGAAATTCATATAACTGGAACTCAATGTAAATCTTAAAAGATGGAGAAAGCATATTACCTAAGAAATTAGTGAAACGTTATATTATACTCCCATTTAATAAAATAATGTATTTTCATTTTGTAATATTTTAAATAGTTCATATTATTATATCTCAAAAATAATTTTCATTTTGCAAAAAAATATCTTTCCAATGGAAACAGTAAACATTATGGAAACGAAGAATTATCCCAACCAAGCATTATAATTAGCGAAACTTATCATTTAAATTAACATTTTAATTATCAGAAATGCTTTACCCCTTTATTTTCCACGTTTAAATATCCCACGTGTCTTATAGATAAGGTAATTCAACATTTTTTCTTCAAATTTTAGGCAACTAATTTTACTATCTCGAAGAAGACAACAATTACTTTTAAAGCAAAAGTTAATTAAACTTATGTTCCACTCTATCAAAATATATTTTTCTTAAAAATTTCAAATTTAAATTATAACTTACATAATTACCATCACAGCTACATGGAATTTTATCAGCTTGTTTCTTTTATTTTATCTACAAGCTAATACTAAAACATCTTTATAAAGTATATTAATTTTCTATCGATAATCTATAGTCAGAAAACAACATTTTAAAAGTACTGAAACCATATATACATTTGGTATTATATTTAATATATAAGATATCTTTATATACATTTATATATATATATATATATATATATGCTATTTTTCAGCCTTTGCTTTGTTTTTAAATTGTATTTGGGTCCAGAATCTGGCAATAACTTGGTTATTGTACTCGGATTTAGCGCGGGCTCTGCATTTCAGTATGCAATTTTTGGCTAAGTTACCTCTTCCTTATAATGGATTTAGATTTCCTATCCATTATTTCCAATTGGTATTTGCTCGGTATTATTAACAAAAGAAAGGGGGAAGGTTGGCTGGCTGAAAAACATGTTCAACTCCACTTTTATACAGAAGGATTTCTTAAGAAAATTTTATGTATACTAGCTGTCCTAAGTCAGCAATGTTGATAATACTGAAGCATCCATTCTTTTGTATTTTGCTCTGTTGTTTCAATCTTTCATATCTCCTTCTAAATTCTGTTGTATTGTTATCTGGCAATTGATATTCTTTTGTGTATTGATCATGTGGTTCATCTCTCTCTTGTAGAGAAATTTTGATTATATTTATATATATATATATATATATATATATAAAATCAAAAGTATATACGAAAAATAGTTATAAACCTAAAATAACTACTCATGATAGTATAAAGTCTTAGCCACAGTAGTACTATATCAAACTCCTGGCAACCAGGATTGCAGGTTTAAACAAAGTTTTGCGACTAGCCAACCATCACCTGTATTTGCCAATACTCTGGGCCATAGGGAAAGTAAGAAATATCAAGAGAGAAGTTTAATTATTATTACAAATAAAACCATATTCTATTGATATAAAACGATAATATTATAGCCAATAATAATTACAAGAATATGTTAAAATCAAAGCTAAAACAATTAGATCAAAAGAATTACCACGTGAGTACAGCAACATCCATTTTTTGCCGGGCGAATGAAATGTGAATATCAGTAACGCATAAAATTGGTAAGATCTGATAAAATAACATTAAGCCTACATATATATACATTTAAAAACTCTAAATATTGTTTTAAAATTTATAGAAAATAAAAGTACAACTCAGACATATCAATTAATTTTAAATAAACTATATTATTATTAATTTACTTACATGTGGCACCATCTATCGATTAACTATTCAACTATCGATAACGTGTGTGTGTGTGTGTGTGTGTGTGTGTTGTGTGTGTGTGTGTGTGTGTGTGTGTGTGTGTGTGTGTGTGTGTGTGTGTGTGTGTGTGTTATTAACTTGCAGTAAATGCTGTAGATAAATGTTGTTTTTCAAACTTTTTTTTAAAGAAAATGATAAAACTCTCAGTAAATTTATATTTTAGCAAAAATTTACAAACAGAATTATTTAATAGTTTTTGAGTCATTAGATGATTGGCAAAAACTAACAGAAAAAAATATCATTACTTTCGTATAATAAAATTTGTTAAGTAAATCTTTAAATAGTAATTTCTTTTCAAAACACTATGAATGTTTTTGGATATC
>BMAO01019203.1:0-60554 GCA_019973975.1 Trichonephila clavata | reverse complement strand
CTCATAAATCTTCGAACTATTTTTCCTTTCTACCACGCTACCGCGGACGAACACATGAGTACTATATTGTTTTGATTTTGTTATGACTTTAAGTCAAAAACAGTCTTTTTCTTGACTTTTGAATTAAAGTTTTCACCTATTTTTGTTTTAAAAAAGTAGTGCCTTGTTTTTAATATAAAGGCTTTTTATAGAATTTAGCGAAAAAATGTCAAAAAAATATTTTTTTTGACGGATTACTTAAAAAACAAATTTAAGGTATGTAGCTACCTTCGGAGCATTTATTGAAACACATTTTTCAACTAAAAAAACACTTTTTTCTTTAAAAAGGATGTGCATAGAACTAGCAATTAAGTTTAAAGTGTAGTATAGGGGGGGGGGCCTTGGCGATGTCAAATTTTTTTGGTGACCAAAATCGATCGCCAAGCTACTTCACTTAGCGATAGGTTTCCCGAAGCCAGAATGAATTCATCTCACCATAATATCTATATAAAAAATCCAAAGAAAAATCGCCAAATCGAAAGCCCCCCCCCCCTATATTTCACTTCAGTCAGGAATTAAAATACAATTCCACAAAATTTTAAATTATTTGGATAGATTGGGAATTTTTAGTGAAAAATTGCAGTTACAGTAAACCTTGTATTGAAAATTCTAATTAATATATTCAAATAATATTAAAACTGCACAAAAATAACAAACATTATCTGTGCCTAGAGCGATAAAATTTATAATATTTTTTGAAATTTGTCAATTTTTTTAAAAAAAACATGTTTTTTTGTCACAAATTGTATGTGCAATAAAATGCATAAATACATACATAGAGATTATAGTCTATAATACAAATAAAAAATTTCTGAAAATTTCAATTCAATATCTTAAAAAGAAATCCATTTGTGAACTTTACTGTGAAGCCAAAAAACATAGTTTCTCAGACAATGCTTTTAAAGATTTAAATACAATATGAAAAATGTTCTACTCGTTGTACATTTCTTAAACTCACCATATTTATAGCTCAAACTCTTTAGCTTCATGTTTAACTAATTTTTTAACCCTTTTGCTGTTTTCTGGAGAGTTTTATAGATTATAAAAATTGTCCAGTTTAGTAAAATTTTCATGAAAAATAGCAATGAGGATCTTTTACACAAAATTCTAATGAATGTATTCAAATAATATTTACACAGCACATAAATAATGGAACATCTTTATATGTATTAGGAATTAAAAGTTTTTTTTAAATATATCAAATTTTATGCAAAAACTCGATTTTTAAAAAAATTAATGATTTTTTTTTCATTTAAATGCAATGAAGTACATAAATACAGTGAACCCAAAAGTGTTCGTACACTTGCAGTTTCCTATAAAATTTAATGATTTCGACTAAAAAAAATTAATGTATAGAAATTGTAATTTTTTTATGATATCTGCAACTTGTTCTTAATGGAATGACATAATTATTTTTTTAAAAATAGTATAACTATTAATTTTAAAAATTAATAATCAAAAAGCTACTGAAAAATTACGCCACAAAAGTATTAGTACACTTAACAAAAATCTCAACATAGATTTAAATATTGTATTTCTTTCTTAATTTAGAACTTAGTAGGATATCTTTTAGTGTCCACAACAACTTTTAAACATCTCGGTATAGATTTAATCAGTTTTTTGTAATTTCTGCATCGATTTACCTCCATGCTTCTGTGATTATTGTTTTTACTTCCCATTATGTGTTTATATGTCATGTTTCTTTTTATTTTAAATCTAGTTCTCCCCAAATATGCTCTGCTGGGCTAAATAAATTGATTGAGGAGGTGTTTTCACAAAATTTTTTGGCAGTTATAAAAACACCAGCGGTGTACATTGAGAGCATCATTATCCTGTTAAAAAATGAAGTCATATTCAATATCAAATTTTGGACAGACAATTTAAAATTTCTCTTTAAAATATTTAACTAGAGCTCATGATTCTCAATACCATCAAAAATTACCTAATTCTGTAGCTGATTTACGCCCCCATACAAGAACACTTCCACTTCCATGGTTCATTCATCCTAGTAGATTCTTGTGACTAAGTTTCAGAAAATTCAAAATTGTCAGGAAAGTGATTGGGATGACAGAAAATTCAACGTTTTTGGTTCTGATGGGCATATAATAGTTTTAAAGGAAAAAATGAGGCATTTAATTCCATGAATTTATGTGGAACAAGAGCTCCTCCAACTCCATGCTTTAACACAGAGGTGTTCTTGCAGGGGAGGGTGGGTGTAAATAGTCTTCAGGATTAGGTAATTTGGTACTTTTTTATGGTATTTAGAATCATGAGCTGTATTTAAATATTTTAAAGAGAAATTTTAAATTATCCTCTCAAAATTTGGATATTTTAGACGACTTCATTTTTTAACAGGATAATGACGCCAGGCGAACTGCTCTCAATGTACACTGCTAGTGTCTCTAAAACTGTACCCAAAATTTTGAAAACACCTCCTCAATCAATTTATTTAGCCCAGCAGAGCATATTTGGGAAGAACTAGATTTAAAGTAAAAAGAAAACATGACATATAAACACATAATGGGAAGTAAACACAATAATCACTGAAGCATGGAGGTAAATCGATGCAGAAATTACAAAAAACTGATTAAATTTAAAGACATTTAAGACAAGACATTTAAAAGTTGTTGCGGACCACTAAAAGATGTCCTACTAAGTTCTAAATTAAGAAAGAAATACACAATATTTATATATATATATAAAGCTATGTTGAGATTTTTGTTAAGTGTACAAAGACTTTAGTGGCGTAATTTTTCAGTAGCTTTTTGATTATTAATTTTCAAAAATAATAGTTATACTATTTTTAAAAAAAAATAATTATGTCATTCCGCCAAGAACAAGTTGCAGATATAAAAAAATTACAATTCCAAAATATTAATTTTTATTAGTCGGAAACAATAAATCTTATATGAAATTGCAAGTGTACGAACACTTTTTGGGTCCACTGTATATACACAGAGATAAGATTTTGATTCATAACACAGATACAACTAAATAAAACATGTTCTAAAAATTTAAATTCAATATCTTAAAAAATATTTTATGTAGGGATCAGCATCTGGTTTTGTTAACTCCAATTCCAGTTTACTAATTATGCTATAAATTTGCTTCTAGATATCGTAGAAACAAAAATAGAGTGTTTTATGGAATCTGAAATGTATTGCCTATAAAATAAAAACACAAAAGTAATTTTGAAAATTTTCACCAAAACTGCGAATTTTGGGTAGTCACATATCTTAATGAAATTTACTTGATTCATAATAAGTCATATTGTTTGATTTTTTGGGCACTTGCTTATAGGCAAATAATAATTTAAGTATTCCTTTGCAACATTGGAATAATTTTAGTTTTATTTTCATATTGAACTTTAAAATGGCTATTTCAAGAATACCTTTATTGTGACTATAGTGTTTTGTTTATTTGGATGAAAATAAATGAAGTATATATATCAGATTCTTTGTATTTAATCCAATATAAATATATTTTATACTTTTTCTCATTAAAGAAAGGTAGAGAAAAATTATATTCTTACCGTAAAATCTGGCATATGCATACCATCGTATAACACGCGAGTAGCAATTTTTAATTTCTATGTTTATTTGCTGTATAATGTGCACCCCCTTTTTCATGAAGAAACCTGAGATATATGTGAGCCATGCTTTTAAAGTTTGAAAGTCATTTATTCTAAGCTTTAGTAAAAAATAGTATGCATCTAGAAGTGCAACCTTTCAAGTTCATAAGGAACGCCATTTCTTTTAAATGAACATCACTTCAATCTATGTAGAAATCTAATTTTTTTCCTATGCTCACGTTTTTTTAAAGCTTTCATTTTTATACCTTGGCATGTAACATGCACACGTTAAATTCAATCTTATTTTTTGTGTTAAAAGTGTACATCATACGCCAAATTTTACAATGCATATTACCACAACAATGACAATGTTCAAGATAACTTGTTAAGTTGGTGACCCTGATTTTGCATGAGTCGTTTGCGCCAGATTGACAACCATGTGTTTATTACATACAATTTCGACAATATGGTTGCAAAAATATGTAAGTACCAAAAATTAATACGGCTTGGGTACAAAAACTCCTATTTGCAGGTATGTTGTACACAAGTGGGAAAAACATAAGAAATCTTGGTACTTATGTATTATCGCAACCAACTGGCGACATATATGAAATGAAACACCTGTTTGCCAATTCAGCACATACAACTCACAGGAAATTGGAGGATACTTGCATATTATCGCCAATTCTAAATAACTCGCTGAGTTGGCCACCCTGATTTCCTATGTGTGGTACATGCTGAATTGGCAACCAAGGGCTTAATTTCATATAATGTCACCAATAGGTTGCAATAAGACACAAGTACCAATGGGGGTTGCTAACTAGGCAAGTTATTATTAGATTTGTGGCATTTGTTGTGATAATACCTAAGTGCTGAAATCAGTAGTCTGACACACATGAAGACCCAAAAATTTAAAATATAGTTTTAAAAAACACGCTTTTATCGAACTAAAATCTCAATATAAGAATAAAATGATTAACGAGAGAATTAATGTCATTGTGGTAAAAGCGTGGGGATCTTTGTACTACATTTTTACACTAACTCTGCATTTTGGAATAGAACTAGTAAGAAATTATAACAATATTGAGCACCCCACACTTTTATACGCAGTTATTATTTTTCCGGTTTCAATTTCTTTCTGCTTCTTTTCTTGGCATTTCTAAATACCTTGTGTTCTATTTCTTTAAATCCTGGCACTCATATTTTTCTAATTTGTTTTCTATAAAAAATTACTTACATTTTTGCTTTTTAATGTAATTCCTTTTTTGCCAGGAATAAGCCATTCTTTTAGATTATTTTCATTTTGAGTTCGTAGTGGGAGACTGTCATCATTGATTGAAAACTATCGGATGGCAAAATTTTATTTGCAGCGATTTCAAAACCACTTCTAAAAGATATTTAATGTGTAGTGCACTGATAACAAATTAGTTCCTGTATATATATATATTGTTCCAATGTGTGATTTGTTTATTTATGTACTTTTATACACTAGAACCTATATTTAAAATGATAATTCAATGTATATTATATTAAACAGCTGTTCTGTACAAATAAGGATGGAGTTGACTATAATATAGATTAGATACTGTTTATAAAAAAAATCAATATATATAAAAAAATAAGTTATTGAAGAAAACATGTTTCAAAAATTTCACTTATATTCTTGTTAATTTTTGTAATGTATATATGTATGTGTACAATTTCCAGAATAAATATTTCAACAATATGATTTTGGTTTGTTTTGTTTTTCTTGTTAACAGTGAATAATTGAAAAAAGGTATTGCAAATAAAATTCTGTACACCAAGTAAAATTGCTAAATTATGATTCTATTGGTCCTTATGACGTTATTTTTTCTTCTGAATGGGTGCTGAAAACTTCTCTAAAAGCTCTTTCCATTAGATTAAAAACTAAATGTGTTTTGTTAATGCAAAAATGTACTGTTAGAGTTGTTTTTACATTCTTCTAAGGACTAAAATTTTTAAGTATTTTAATTAAAAAAAACATTAACTTAAAAACTATTATATTTGTTTTCTTTGGTGATAAGAAAGTGTAAAATCAGTTGCTTTAACAAAAAACGAGCTTAGTTTGTAATATAGCAATGCATTTTCTTTATTTCCATGTGGATAGGTTTCTATTTAAACAAAACAATTGATATAAAGAGTACTTACACACCTGGGCCTAATGAGTGTTACTTTAGTCAAAAGGTTTTTTTCTTCAGGTTACATAATATGTAAAAAAGCTATTTCTTTCTGGCATTGTTTTGAAATTTTTACTTAGAAAAATCTGTTATTTATCATAATGTTTCCTAGATATTTCTAATAACTTATTATTGAAGGGCTGAATTTTTTTAAATAAAAGTTAATTTTCTGCTTGTATATGATTTTAAGGAAACAATATAATGCTTCTAGAGAAACATAAATATAAATAATGAATCAAATTGCTTCTGGAACTAGTTCAAAATGCATACACATTTGTTAAACGATAACATCGAATTTATTTTTGCAGTTTTCAAAGATTTATATTTGCGGTATAAGTTCGAAGACATGCAGTTTGTGATCAAATAATAGTTGCATTTTTTTTTTCTCGAAAAGTAATATTTTTGTTGATACTTGCGTATTGTCGCCACCGTATTGGCGACATTATATAAAACGAAGTACATGGTTGCTAATTCAGCGCGTAGGACACATGCGAAATCGTTACTGCCAATTTGGCGAGTTATCTTTAACTTAGGCACTTTCGCGATAATATGCGAGTACCTTTTTGTTACACACAATAAATGTAAAATGAATTTTGATTTCGAAGTTAAGTGTAAAAATTTCATGAAATGAAAATAAAATAATACGTAAGATGTAGAAAGTGAAAATTTACAACTCGGGTATCACATTTTTAAATCCCTTAAGATTTGGGTTAATAAATATTTTTCTGTTAAAAATTCATATTAGATACAACAGTACCGAAAATAAATGCTATACATACTCATTTTATTGTTTTAAACTCATATTTGATACATTAACAGATTCAAATACGAGTGCATTATATACTCATATCGATCTTTCATTCTCAAAAATTTGATCCCGTAACAGGTTCAAAAATGAGAATGTACTTGTGTCTCAATATGAGATTATGCGATTCTCAAATCTGAGTAAGCGTGCATCGGAGCTATTTTGAGAATGTGAAGTACTCAAAAGTGTGTGTGAGCTGTTTGCTCTCAGTTTTGAGTGAGTGAATATTAACGTCCCACTGTTCAGCTACACGAGGGCTTTTTGGGGACGGTCCGCGTAATTTTGAACCATGGTCAAGTGACGCGGACGACACCTGAGCTGGCACCCCCCTCTCCTAACTACCACACCACACCAACGGGAGGACGTTTGAGCTCTCGACAGATTTAACGTGCATCGCTCCCCTACACGGCGGATCTTTAGTGGTACTACTCTGTTTTGAAAATCGTTTCTCGCAGTGTATGCTCATCGGCGCTGCTCTATGATAGACTCTATCATAGAGCAGCGCCGTGTACAAAAAAGAGTGTAATTAATAAACTGCATTAATAATAGAGTGTAATAGACTGTATTAATGGACTTCAATTAATAGAGTGTACTTAATAGACACTCTTTTAATTACACCGAGCAACAAAATTAAAGTTTTGGAGAAGTACAAAAGAGGCTTTCAGCGGTTTTTATATAATTTAGTGTGCTGATTTCGAAAATGACCTACATTTTCCCCCATCACATCAGGATTTTTTGTAAAATCGATATTTTCTGCTAAAACATTATTTGAAAAGGAATTATTTCGAACAATTTAACCTGGGCAATTTGGCAACAGTGGTATTTATCCAGTTAAATCTATGTAAATATTGGTTCTTGATAAGGCAAATCAATTTCTCAGCAATTAGATGAAAAGTGTGTGAGTGAGTGAATATTAACGTAGCACTATTCAGCTACACGAGATTTTGGCAATGGACCTCGTAATTTGGAACCATGGTCAAGTGACGAGGACGATACCTGAGCTGGCCCCCCCCTCTGCTAACTATCACACCACATATACAGGAGAACGTTTGAGCTTTGGACAGATTTAACATGCATCGCTTCCCTACACGGAGGGTCTTCAGCAGTACTAGTCTCGAACTCATGACATGCCTGCCATGAGTCCGGTACCTTGGCCACTAGCAATTAAATGAAAACCATTGTTTCTAGACCTCACAGGCTGTCTCTGATCATGAGAAAAACAAGAGATTATCTTGAGGTTTAAACATTTTACATCCAATTATAGTGTAATTTCTAAAAGAAAATCAGCAGCATACAATTTTAATTTGTTTGTATTAAGGTATTTACATAAAATATATAGACGATTTTCGAAATTAATGATTATTAATTTCCGTGTATTCGGTGGTAGGGCGGAAGAACAAAAGTAAATTGCTCTTGCTCTCGAAAATAAATTTTATATGATATTTTATTTTCGATTTGTGTGTATTTTTTACTGGTTTATTACTCTTTTGATTGTAAGCATTTTTTCTGTTTGTTATCTTCAACGGGGAATGGGGGCCCCCTAGAATCCGGGGGCCCTGGGCTGCAGCCCATACGTAGATCCGGCCTTGCTGGGGTGGGATTACTAGTAAAGTCTTTGTTTCTATTCAGATTTCCAAAGTAAAATCCTTTGTTTGGGCATTTGATACAAAAGATTAGAGGCCTGTAGTGAGTGACACCACCCTATAAAGCAACACGAGGGCAACAGACCTCGTTATTTTGAGCCTCGGTCAAGTGACGAGAACGATACATCAGATGGCACCGCCCCTTCTCCAAACTACCACGTCAAACGGGAAGTCGACAGATGTAACGTGCATTACCTGCTCTTCACAGCGTGTCTTCAGTGGCACCAGGACTCGAACCCGCTACACTCGACCCCCTAAGTCCGGGACCTTAACCACTAGGGTACAGCGTCAACACTATGGGGCCAAAAACGAGCTTTCTTTGACAGGACACTTTTTGGTTACGCGATATTTTCCATACAGTGAACGTCAGATGACGGCTGCCGCGTTATAAAGTTTATTGCAGTTGTAGCATATTGGGCAACTCCCCTCTTCTACTTTAATTTGCATGTACCCTGAATAGAAGATTCCTTTGATTGTCGTTGTTACTCGAAAAAAGGGCGATGGAATTCTTGGAAATTAACAGGAAACTGTTTGAGTGGGAGAATTCTAAATAAGACTTGATTTCCTTTTGTAGAATCAATTTAAGTATATTTTTATGACTTCTATTGGTTTATCGTCTTTTGTTTTAACGATTCGAAATCTTCATTTTCCGCAAATGAGTGAGTGACACTTTGATATTCGTCGATTATAAGTTTTTGTAATTTCCTGATTTTGATGTTTGTAAACTTACAATTGTTCATGATTTTATCTTAGTAAATTTTTTTCTTCTCATTTTAAGCGTTACTAGAGGTTGGAGTTTTATGAAGTAACTTTTTCCTTTTTATATTGTTCATTTCAGTAGATTACTAAATATAATTTTTTGATAAATACAGAGTTAAAATTCATCAATGGATGCTATTACAGAAAATGTAAACCAGAGGTTAAGAAAACAAATATTTCCAAAAGGGCTTTGTATGGAGAGAGGCCTCAAATGGAGGGGGGGGCGCACACATCGAATTTTGAATCCAATATGATTTGATTCATCAATTGAACAAAAAAGTATACTTGCAAGTTTATTGCACTGGAATAAGAAAGGAACAAAAACAACAATAATTCCTAGTCTCAACTGGAACGAATAGGGTTTTCATTAATCCAAAATAGTTTATTTCATCTCATTATCTTAACACAAATTTTTAACGTTTCAATTCGTGCATGCTATTTCTTATGCCACCTGATCTCGATTGTGTCAGATCAAGGCCCACGAAATTCAACATGGCAATGGGCTAGATGTACGCCTGTCGTTAGCCGTAGCCTTGAGCACCATGGCAGGTGACAGTACGATCTGGCTCGGTTCCATCCCAATTTTGAGAGAGAACCCCTAGGGGTGGGGTCAGGGGCCTCCCATCTCTCCTTCACCAACCTCACGAGAGGACTTGCGGCTCGACGGCTATTTAAGAGTACTTCCATGTCTTCAAGGCAATATGCATTTACAAACATCCATGCCTTCTCCGGGATTCGAACCCAGGCCCTACGGCACAGCAGTCAGCGTCGCTAACCACTAAAGGACAGGAGACAGAAATCGTGCATACATTTCTTAAGCACCATTTGAAAGAATTTTTCATATAACATGCTAAGATTGAGCGTGCAACAACTTTTACAGTATTCAGGTCGTCGGTCTTTGATTGTGTTTATTAACATTGCACTTTGAAACTGCACGAGGTTCTTTTACAACTGAGCTCATCATTTTGAACCATGGTCAAGTGACGAGGACGACACCTGAGCTGGCATCCCCCCTCCCCTAACTGTCACACCACGCCAATGGGAGGACTTTGAACCTCGATAAATATAACGTGCATCTTCCACTCTACACGGCGGGTCTTCGGTGGTACCAGAGTTCGAGCTCATGACACGCCTTTACGTTTCCGTGACCATCATCCTTAGGCCACACCCCGTTTCAATCTATCTAAAATTACTTGTATTAGCAAAAGGTTAATATTCGCTAAACATAAATTATATTTTTCAAATTGTTTTTACTTAGTTACTTCTGCACGTTCAACTTGCGTTATAATATTGAAATTATTTTCAAATTGGTTCTACATATCTGAAGAGTACAGAGTCAAATCCCAGCTGTTATATGTATCTTTAAAAAATTATGATTATATCCATTTCCTCAGAATTCAAATTCAATCCAGTCATAAAGTTATCAATTTTGTAGTAGGGCCGAAGAAAGGAAAATTTGGGAGAATGAGGAAAACTGCTGTCCCTTCTATTTAATACTCTTCTAAATTTTCCGGTTTAGTCCGATGGGCTACTAGCAGTGGCCTAGGAATCCGGACCCCTCCCCCAAAACCCTTTTTTTCCAATTGATGATAATCCTATACATATAACGTAAAATTTAATTAAAATAAATTGTTAATTACAAGTACTTATTAATTAATATTAACTATTAATTAAATTATTTTTTATTGCTTTTTGTTGACAAAATCAGAAGAATCAATTGGTGTTGTCTTGAGGTATGATACGAGTTGGGGGACTTTCGACCATGGGGGACCCTTCCCCTGAAAAAATTTTGTGTGCGCTACTGGCTACTAGTGAAGCAGAGTCAAAAATTCCCAAATTAATTCTGTAGAGTTTATTTTCAAATTCCGTTTTCATATTTTGCATCATTTTTTATTTGAACCCAAATTTAACAATTAAGTTACGATGAATGAATAAATATAAAAGCCACACTGTTTTAGCTACATGAGGGCTTTGGGTGAGGGACCTCGTAATTTTGAACCATGATCAAGTGACGAGGACAACACCTGAGCTACCCCTTCTCCTAACTACTGCACTACACCAACGAGAGGAAGTTTTGAGCTCTCGACAGATTTCGCGTGCATCGCTCCCCTATACGGCGGGTCTTTAGTGGAACTGGGCTCGAACTCACGACATGCCTGTCATGATCCGATAACTTGACCACTTGGCTACCGCGGCCACAAGCTACGATGAAACGATAAATGTCAGTAAATTCTTTTCAATTTCTTTTTGATCGATTGCTACGAACAAAATCTCTGTGAATAAGATAAAAGCACAACTTAAACGAAATAAAAAATATTTAAACTTTAAGTTAAATTAAGGAGACCCAATATAAAAATAAGTTTGAGCAATGAGAATCAAGTGTAAAATTTGCGCAAACTTGTATTCCATTCCAAATAGAGTCTAAATCTCAAGAAAAAGTCCCCCCCCCTCTCTTTTTAAAAAAAAATATTAAATAGAATCCTAACTTTTGATCTACACTCGTTCAATTATTTCTCTGAAAAGATTTTTTATCCTCGGTAATTTGCATGCATATTTCTCACATCTACTGCAGTTAAGAATTTCCACCACAGAATCTAATTCTAAACCCAAGTACTTCAGGATGGGTATTTAGAATAAAAGAGCTTCATTTTTTATAAGACAGTGATGCACAAACTTTTTGAGGAACATGTCAAAAAGAAAAATAATCTTAAAAAATTTATCATAAAGTTCAAAGACAAAGTATACGATGAAATATATTAAATTTACATGCAATGAGGAAAACTACAGGTATTTTTGGTTTTCAGTCTGCATTTGATTTACAATTTCTTTTTAATAATAAAATCAGATTTTTTAAGAGTTATGTATATTTAACAGGGAAAGATAATGAAAAAGCTTAATTTAAAATTCTGACAACTGGACAGAAAAAACATTCAATCAGTTTAGAAATCTTCGTATATGCATAAATGGAATACATACTGAAATGATTTCCCACTCCCACAAAACTGAAAACTTTCCATTTAGTTCTAAAATCTGCAGTGGGCCCAATTACCTAGAGGCGGGTGGCAAATGAACTGCATTGAATCCATCTCTGCTTTAAGATACTATAAGGATCAATGCACACAAATTGCTGAGGATGAATTACATGTTAGTTGAAGTTGTTTTGGGCATTATTTTATACTATGATAACTTTACAAAAAACTAAATTTCTCATACCCTTTTCAGGTGAGTTGCATATTTTTTTGCACTTTTCTATATATATTTCATATAGAACTAATATATTTTGTGTTGCAATTTAAAGAAATTCCTCGGCTAATTTTCTGAAAATAATTTTGAATGCCACTCCCCTTCAGTGAATACTACAAGAATCAAGAATAAAATAAGGAATATGAATTAATCCACTCGGCTTATAATAAGATAACTTCGAAAATGATAAACTTCCTTATTATACAGAATCATTAGTTGAAATGCAGAAATATTTTCTTAAAAGTTTTTCTCCCACAAAAGTTAACTAAATAAGTCATTTTGTGGAAAATGTAATATGAAAAAAAAAAAAAGACAATAATTTATATATAAGAACAAATATTTATTTCAGTAAGAATCTTTTTTCTTTCTTTGCATTTGATAATACCTTATAAATAGTACTTAAATAAAACAGATATAGTTAAAATTTTGCAAAACCAAGAATGACAACGTACTAAACTGAACCCTAGTGAGCTTAAAAACAAATAATACTTTTAAATAGTTACCTCATACATCAATTTTTCGCACAACAAAATTAATACCTGAAAAATGTTATGTATAAATCAAATGTTTTGCTAGTTGTATTAACTTTTAAAAGCTCGATACATGCATACATATTGCTAAGTACAATGAAACATAATTTACCATATTTTTTTATATGTAAAATTCTAAAAAAAAGCATGTATTGAGAAAGTATATGCAAGAATTAAATTTTTATATAACAATTATTTAATCGGTTTGAATTTCACTGTAATTGTTTTTTATTCATATCTCTAATAATTAAATATAATATGAATCATTCAGCAATTTTTGTCAACCTATTTAAATATTAATACCTTCTTTAATACTATGCTTAATATTTGATTAACCTTTAATATGTTTGCTTTTTATTTTGGAAACAAAGTTTTATGTTTCAACAAGACCAACATAATTCTATCTTTCAAAGACTAGATTAAAAAATTTCATTCTATTGGAAAATTGACTGTGCTGATCCAAATTCATAAATTGTACTAGATGAAACAAAATCACATTATTGCACCACTTCAATAAATTAGTTAATTATAAATCGTTACAATGTTAAGTGACTGACAACAGGTTTTTTTTTAAATTTCAAGTAATGCACACATCAATTCAAAACTACAACAAAAATAGATAACTTAAAATCATACACAAAACTGCACAAATCTTTGGTTTACACCATTTTAACAAGAAAATCTCTAACAAATTTTTGTACAATATATTTACAAACAAAAATTTGATTAGTCTGTTACACAAACTTTAAAACTGAACAGGGAAAAGAAGCTCATGTACAATGTTTAATACAAATTTAAATAAAATTAGGTGAAACTTACAAATCAATCGCCATTAGAAATTTTTTACCTGAGACAGGTATTCATGGGGGGAGGGGAGATTCTAACCTTCACTCTCTTCAGAAAACCTGTTCAGCTTTCCTCAAATATGAAAGAGAGAGAGAGAAGTTTTTAATAAATTCTAGTATGACAAAGCTTTTTGTTAAGCCAAAGGAAGTTTCTAAGAATCAAGTTAGCATTTCTAATTAGGAAAATGAATTTCCAGCCCCCTTAAAATAAATATATTGCAAATATACAATTTTGAATACATAAATTTAATGTGAAAATATTTAATGTAAATATTTTAACTTCTAATGTCATCCTACTCTTTTGAATTCACAGAGATAACATTACCTTTTTCTTGCAATTGCTTCATTTAACTAGTTAAAACTTCCTTAAAATTATGGTTTCTTATGAGAAAAAATTGTTTACATTATGCTCTTTCTATAAAACTTTGTCTTTAATATGTGTTAAGCACTTAAAAATTAAAACAAGAGACTCTGTATGAATGTAAATATTTCTATAACAAACTTTTGCCTCATACAGAAGTATATGTTTACTTAATATATAACAAATTCTCAAATAAAATTAAAATAGATGAGTTCTTTTAAAAATAAATGCATCATTCATTAAAAAAAAGTCATACGTTTTTCTACTAAGGTATACTTTAAAAAAAGTTTGACAAAAAACTTTGTACGGCCATTACAAACAAATCAATCCTAAAATTCATAAGTGAATTCCATAAAATTGAAGTTTGCCATTTCACTAAGTAACATACTTGCAATATTTCCTCAAAGTTAATTCAGCAAATAAAGTATTAAAAAATTGACCTAGTGAGGTTTTGGTAGCAACCGGTAAGCAATTCGTAAATCTTAACACTTCAGAATTTGTGAACTATTACAAGGAGAGCTTTGCAAAAATTTAGCAGCTCTATTCCAAAAAAGCAATCAAAGAATCATCAGGAGTTGCAAAATTTAGTACATTACAAGAAATCTAAATTAAAACTTTTAATAACTTGAGCATAGAAAATATCAATCCAATAGTTTTCAGAACATTCTTTCTACAATTGTTAAAAAAGGACACTAAACATTGTATAAATTAAAGAATTATTGCATTACTTATGAAATTCATTCTCTGAATACAAAGTGAAGCTAAATTTTAGTGATTCTTCATTATGAAGATAGACAAAGCTCCATTGTGAAGCATACATTAGAATTCCATAATATACATAGGGAAGAACAGTTGCTGGACGGGTCTTTAAAAACTTGATCAATGGATAAATAAAATTTGAAATTAGATTAATTTTAAAGTTGATTTGCAGTTCATTTGCAAAGGAAAAAAACCATTTCTTTCAACCCACTAACTTAAGAATTCTATTCAAGCAAAAAAAATTTTTTTTTCATAAAACTTTTATTTAATTTTCCTTTTCTTTCACATGTTTCAGTCAAGTTAAGCGAACAAATAAATAATACTTGCCATTATTTGAGAATTTTTTATGCAAAATATACATGAATTTGATGAACTTGATAATGCATATATACATTGCTTGTACGATTTCCAGCTTAATTCATGATACAATTTACATAAATTACTTATTCTAGAAAAAGGGCATACTTTCAGAGAAAATGAATAAAAAAATTAAATTCTCTATCTACTTATGTAACTATTTTAAAGAAGATTGTTAAAAATTAAAGCTAAAATAAATTAAGTTATACATTTTGAAAAAATTATAGTCAAACAGGAAATTTAATAATAAATAGTATTATAAATGCAAAATTTGAAGGAATATCAACAAATAAAGGACATTTAAAACATTTCTAAAAAACATTTGATTGAAACAATATATATTCACATTAAAATTCTTTGTTTTCAAATATGTGTTTACAAACTTCATTTAATCACACCCCATAATAAAATATATACCTATTCAATTCCAATTCTGATGTAACTAACAATCAACATCAACTTATTTTTTAAAAAATAATACCCAATGGTCTAAAAAGATTATTTTATTCTATGATACATCAAAAATACCCCAACTACAGGAGATTTCCCTATATAGTTTTAAGGTAACTTTTTAAATCAACAAACATGTCTGAAACCACATTAAAAATCAAAGTGTACAGGGTTACTATATGGGAAACATTTATATTATTTAGTTGATAAATATGCATATATTAAATACAGTTAAATAGATGTATATATATATATTAAATATTTATAATAAAAATAATTAAAATTTTCCTTTTTTTTCATACACCGAGAAGAAATAAATCTAGATCTAATGTATTACACAATTTTTTTTTCATGGCCCAGATTACACTTTATCTTGATACCATTAAAAAATGACATACAGTATGCTTGTGTACATAAGCAAACATATTCGCAAAAATTTAAATTATTCCAACAAGTTTTACAAGACAAAAAGTGACACAGAACATTTAAAATATAGAAACAGATTTTCAACTTGTTGCAAAATAAATGAAAAACCTTTTGATTATACCAGCAATACTTTAGTTCTTACAAATTATTTAAATTGTCCATTTCTTTTACCAATAAACATTATATTTCAAAAATAATCACAAAACAAAAATCCAAACACAGGTATTTTGCAAACATCACAAGATTGAACACTTTACTTCCAATGGTAATAAGACTTGGAATTCCAATTGCATCAAATTTGAATTATGGATAAACTATATAATCTCAGAATACTTCTATCATAGATGATCGATCTTTTCCTACTCCAATCCATTTCACTGCAAGGGAAAAAAAAAAGATTAATCATTCTTTTGGAGACCATATTCAGAGTTCATAAATCTGAAAACAAAAATATATGAATAATATGCAAGAGAATATTATATACTAAAGAAGGAAGCAAGTAAGATGAAATCAGAAAATATATTCTTGAATCAATTAAATATATCTTACAGTTATTCTCTTTAACAAGTAACAAAAAAAAATTTTAGTCAATTTCTACTTTTTATTCATTTATTCAAAGTATTTTATTTATGATTGAAAATTTGAATGTTATATAAATATATACATATACAGTGGTGGCCAAAATTATGGACACTTTTAAATTGTTATGCTTATAGAAAATGCTACATTGCACAAAATGCAAAGCATTTTATATAATTTTAAAGAAAATTCGAATCTGAATTTAATACAAAAATCAAAATGTTGATGTTTGCAATGCAAAAAAGTAATGCTGCAATAACTATCAATATACATTAGATACTGATGATAGCAGTGAGTTATCAGTGGTTAGTGGGGTTGCCTTTATTTTTTATTACACCTTCACATTGATATTTCATTGAGCTGAAAATAGTTTTAGGCTCTTCCTTCGTTATTACATGATGCCAGGAAGCAATTACATCCTCAATAAGTTCCTTTTTATTTCATTGACACCTCATTTGGGCAAGAGTTTACAAATGGAACCACAAGTTTACGATAGCATTGAGATCAGGACAGTTTCCCAGCAAGGACAACAATGATATTTAGTCAAGAACCAATGACATCCAATAAAAGAGTTGATTGGACACCTAGAAAGACAATTTTTACGAGAAAGTGGTCTTTTCTATGTTAAAATTGCAAGTTGGATGGTTTGGTAACTACATCTGGAAACTGAAAGCTTTGTTCATTATGTCAGGAAACAAATATAATACAAAATAAAGCAGGAAAAAGCCGAGAAAGGTGCACCCTATTTGTTAGTGACAGAAGAATAAAAATACTATGTCTCCAATATAGAAGAATGTCATCAAAAGCCTCAGAAGTGATTTGGATGATACTAGCGTTTCCGTCAGTTCAAAAACTATCAGGAGAAGATTAGCAGATGTTTGACTAAAAGGTAGAATTCCACGGAAAAAGCCATCTCATTTTACAAAAGCATTTAAAAAGATTACAGTGGTCAAAGGAACACATTAATTTGATAAATGATTAGTGTTCACTAGTCATATGGAGGAATGAAACTAAGATATCGTTATTCGGTAGTGATGGCCAAAAATAAGTAAGATGCAGAATAAGAGAAATGCTACATTCTGACTGCATCCAAGCAACCGTGAAGTACCCACATAGTTTTATGATTCGGTCATGCATATCAGCAGATGGCATTGGTCATCTTCATATCAGCAATGGGACACTGAATGTCAGAAAATACATTAACAGCATTCTAGAACTCAAACTTCTACCTTCCATCGGGGATTTATTTACCAATAGTGCTTCATTTATTTTTCAGTAAGATTCTGCTCTTTGCCACACAGTAAAAAACCCGAAAGACTGGTACCATTCTAAGAACGTTGAATTTTTGTCCTGGCTAGGAAACAATCCTGATCTCAATGCTATCAAAAACTTGTGGTACCGTTTGAAAACTCTTGCCCAAATGATGTACCCATCAAATAAAAAGGAATTTATTGAGGATATAATTGCTTCCTAGCATCCTGTAATAACGAAGGAAGAGCTTAAAACTGTTTTCAGCTCAATGAAACATCAATGTGAAGCTGCAATAAAAAAATAAAGGCAACCCACTAATCACTGATAATTCACTGCTATCCCTAGTATCTAATGTATATTGATAGTTATTGCAGCCTAACTTTTTTTTGCATTGCAAACATTAACATTTTCTTTTTTGTATTGCATTTAAAATCGAATTTTTTAAAAATGATATAAAAAAACTTTGCATTTTGTACAACCGAACATTTTCTATAAGCATACAAACTTGAAAAACACAATTTAAAAAAAGTGTCCACAGTTTTGGCCACCACTGTATAAGGGGAGAGTGAGCTAATTTTAAGCAGTTGAAAAAGGAAGATAATTTCATATAAGAAGTATCTTTCATTTATTTTTCTACATGTGATTCATCCAAGAATTTTTACTCATTAAACTGTAATCAGATATCTTATCTAAATTAAATTTAAAACATTCACAGCAATTGAATTTTTATATATATATTAGCCTTTAATAGTATTATTTAACTTATTCTGCCTCAAAACAGAAAAGCAACAATGCACGGAAATAATTCAGAAACAAATTTATTGCCTTGCAAGTGAACTGACCGTTGAACATTCATGAACAGAATTAAATAGTTGATATCTTTAGAGGCGATTTCATTCAATAACCATTCATAAGATATAATTTCTAAATCTGTATAAAAAATAAACAGAGGACGTCTCCCATTCTGAAAATTCAGTTACCTTTGACACCAGCTAATTCTTCCAGTGTTGTTATGTACTTCTTTGCATTAGTTGGAAGATCTGCAAAATTCCTCACTTTTTCAGTGCAACTGTTCCAACCAGGAAGAGTGACATATTCAACTTCTACTTTTTGCATCTCAGATGCACAAGCTGAAAATGGATACATTATTTAGGTTTTACATTTACTAAGTCCACTTAATATATTTTTTTGGTAACTACATTTTTAAATATAAATTCAAAATCCTCAAAGCAGTGAAATATTCAGAGATAATTTCTGTATAAGAAATTTTAGTGAGATTTTAAAGAGTATTTTACGAATTTTTGAAAAAATATCTTTAAATTGTATGGCATACATTTTAAGAGAAGCAAAGTATTAAACAAATTAAGTTTATAATGAGCAATTAAATAGATCTTTTGCAAATTGCAAGCAAAATAGTTCTGTCTTTCAAACTGCATAAATGATTCTTTTGCAATCAAAAGCTCATATAAGTTATTCATTATTAATTTAACTGAAATATCACAATAAAAGAAAAATAAAGAATGCACACAAATATCCTGAAATTCTTATTCAAACATTTTTGTTGCACAAATAAATCAGTTGCATTTGAAATAAAATTAAATATTTTGTTTTTCTCGATCATATAAAAATGCACCAATTATCAGAAGACAATTATTTAAATTAAGCTCTTGAATTATTGAAATCATAAAGAAGTTACTAAATATAAAAAAATACTTTGAAGAAAAATCATACTAGCCTTTTGTCAACTTGCATGCATGTGTGTATATTATTTAAAAAGTAATTTATCTTGTTAAATTCTCTGTTCTCATGGCTGCATTAATCCTCTTACATGCTTTCAGACATTTTAAATTTCTCAATGACAATTAAAGAGAATTTAAAAGATGCCATTAATTCTTTGCATTAAATACTACTGATTAATATTAGTGAGGTAATAAAACTTAAGTCAAAAATATAATATGGTCTAGCTAGACATAAAATTAATGTTAGAATTTTTAGTTTTAAGAGAAACAATGTTAGAAATACTCACAAGGAGGTGTCAGTAGCCTCTTGTTGTTTAGACGATAAGCTACACCTATTTTTAATTCACCAAAAGTATCCAAAATATCCAGTTTTGTAACTGCAACTCTGAAATACAATATAAGAAATAATTTGAAAAAATTAAACAGCAATTAAACACTTAAGTACAAAAATTTTTATAAAAACTTTTAAAACTCAAAAAACATTTTCTTACTAGATGCAATATAAAATATAACTACAGAACTGACAGAGATAGTCACCAATTCAATACCCTATTATTCATATACAAAAAAGATATATAGGGAGAGGGATGTAACTAAATCAAATATAACTTGACTTTTAAAAAGTATTTGCTAAAAAAAGGAATACTTTTTCCCAAGCAATAAGCACACTACATTATAAAACAATCTCATCAAAAGTATACAGGTTAAGTTCTGCACCATTGAAAATGTTTTGAAACTTTTAATTAGTTAAAATTTGATATTCTAATTCATAAATACAATTTATATATATCCTTTGGTTTAACATATCCTAAAATGTGGCAAACAGAATCTCATAGAATTTTCAGATTATTTCTAGTGTCCAAAATTTAGTTAGGATAAGTAAAATACGTAAGTGACAGAACAAAGCATAAGTATCAATGAAATCATTCATTAAATACTTAAATTACTCATTGAAAAACTCAAAATGCTAATTTATATGAACTAATTCATCTTCATTTTAAAATATCTTTATTTAAAATTTCCAATTTTAATAATTGCAAAATGAAACAAGATAAATATTTTAAACATTTTAATTAGAAAATTAAATTACTTTATTACACAAAAAACAACTCTAGTACTTGTATATGAGTTGTGTTTTCAATAATTTAAAACAGATCAATACTTACGCAGTGTAGCCATTGATCATATTGGAGTAACGGAGGAGAACAGCATCCAGCCAACCACAACGTCGTTTTCGCTTTGTTGTCACTCCAATTTCATTTCCCCGTGTTTGCAAGATTTCTCCCAAACCCTGAAAAAAGAAAGCAAAAATTACTTGAAATGGACTAATTGTAATTCACTTTTAAAGAATGTTAACCAACATTTTAAAGTTACTTCCTTTAAATGAATTAAAATGATTTCGTTTATTATACAATTCTGATTTCCAATGAAAGGCATGACATTACACATCAAAATCATCAACAAAACTACTTAAAAGTTTTGATGCTAAGATTAAGATGATGCATTAATAAATTTGCTTAAAAAACAACACCCTTGCCTTCTCTTGGGAGACTAATTTCAAGTAGATTTGATTTTTCAATGAAAAGCGCATACATACATTTTTTGCCCATGGTAAAGGAGGAAATAATACTTGTTTTGTATTTAAGGATTTTTATAAAATAAATCTATTTAATGCATACTTATGATTTTTTAAACACTTTAAATTTGTTATGAAAACATTTTATAACTTTCTGAAACATAAAATCCTACATTGAAAGTATGGTGAATTACCTGGTTCTACAGGTTTTCTCAGTCGTGTTGTAATACCAACATTATTTGCATTTTATCACAAAATGTTCCACATTTCTCACATTTTCTTGAAACATTGTCGTTTTTTTTTAAATAATCATTGGAGAATCAGAAAACTTTTTAAGGTATAATTTCCTTCTTATTCTTGCTCTTATAAAATTTATTTTCATTCTAAATGCTACAATATCCCAAGTTCAAACTGACTACCATTTCTATAAATGTACAGTTGACCACCAGGAAGATATTAGTAAAAAAAGAACTACAGTCACATTGGAGAAAATAGAAGAAAATTCTATGCACTACTTTATACATTTTCAGTCAATTTCATATGAACTTCTTCATCTAATCAAAAAAGTCCTATTTTCCATTCAATCTTACCCTTTGAGGTTGTAATGCCTGTCGGTTCCTGCTTCCCTCTGAACCCCCTTGTCTACCCTCAGACCTGGCTAGGTGTGTAGGTGAATAATCAGTAGACATGATTCACTATTATTTTATTGTCACCAATATATCAAGCAGACACAATTAAGATAACAGATCAGATAGCAGAGGTGAGACTCTTTAGCCTTGGAATATCAATACGAACCCACAACTGATTTCATAACTTAAACAAGCTCAATATAAACTACCTTGTGCACTAATAAGCTAAACTTCTATTTAAATAAGGATCATGATACCTGTACTTTTATGAAGTTGAATCCTACACTTGAGTCCTTGAAGGCGATTCTTATCCAGATTTAATCACCGCCGACTGATCTTCTCTTAGCAATCTTCAATTGATAAACTCAGATTGCACTTAATCATTTCACGATCCTTCTCTCACCAACTAACTCACTAACTAGCTCTTAAAACTCGAAGAAAGAATTTATATAATATACTTAATTTGCATAATCACGCTTTCTTCACTCTGTGAAAGTTGGTTGAATTAAATATTTTCTTTAGAGTCCTGAAGGGGTTAGTAGAGCTGCATATAGATCCATCACAAAGTAATTCAATTGAATTTTTTGCCCACTTACCTGTTTTCAAAATTAGATTTTATTTCAAATGGTTCTTCTAACTTAAACAGAAAAAACATGTATTTTTTGTCTTATTACTCCTTAAGTTAGTTTATTACTATTAATTGTTTACTCAAAATTACCCTCAATTAAAATTTTCATCTTCAAGATTCCTGATATTTTTTCCATTATAAATTTACTGTCTTACAACAAAAGATACTTTGTTTCAAGAAACTAGAAAAAAGCTCAGAACAATTAAAAAAGCTGTCCACATAAAATATGGTTTCTTCTTCATGAATTGCTTAAAAATTTTCAAACCCCTTTTGCACAAATTTGTTTCTGCAATGTTTTTTTCTTTTTCCAGAATAAATTTCAAATTGGAGAGAGAATCTTCTATCATCACAGTGAATCCAAACTTTATATATTTTTTGGAGTTTCTCTCTCTTTTGCATGCAGTTTAAAGAACTCTTTCCTTTGAATTTTTCAAGTTCAAAATTTATAAGCAGCTGTGATTTAATAGAAGTTTATAAGTTAATTAAGACTAACAATTTATAAAATTAAACTTTTCTTTTTTAGGTTGCAAGCTGATATCACATACAAGAAATTTAATATGTAAGCAACCATACAGAACTTCATCAATTGAATTTATATCCTAATAACATGGCAGATGTTTAATTCTTATTAAAAGATTAATAGTTAAGAATCTCTCCAAACTCTTCCAAACAACCTGCAAAACCCCCTTTTGTCACTTTAGGTAACAGAGTCTTGCTGGAATGTGAATTTCTCTCTATATATACAAATCATTGTTGATAAAAATATATCTACAGGACTTTGATTTTATAAAATAATTTCTCTAATTTTTGCACTTTTCATATTTAAACTATTAGTAAATTACAGTGTTTCTAAAGAGCATCAAAAGACTGCCTTTGCAAAGGTTGTGAATTATGAACTAATTTAGAATTAAAAAAAAAAAACTTTTAATTCTTTAGTGCTTATTTTATTTAGAATATAATTTTCTAACAAAATGTTAGAAAATTGCACTGAATTTTATATGAAATATTTTTTGAATTTGTGATTATCAAAGTTACCAAGTCTTCTTGGAATATATTGTACTAAACACAAGGTTAAAAAGTGGTTTACTTTATAAATTAGTCTCTATTAAAACCAAATTCATAAGTTAAAAAAAACACCAATGTTATGCAGGGAATAAAATATTTGTGTGTAGTTGATGATTTATATAAAAAAAATTATTATAAATTATTTATCAATATTAACCCCTTGCTTCTCGCTCCCGTCAAATTCACAGGGTGAAATTTCCCTCTCTATTCCTCGTGCCCGTGATATTTCCGCGTTGGAGTGTTGAAAAGTAACTTGCCATAAAAGCTTGAAACCATCTACTTCTTTAGCCTGGAATATTGTTTTTTCCCTAATCGATACACCAGATGGCAGCACCAAATTATTTTTAAAGTATTTAGCGATAATTATTTTTTCAACTAAATTTCAGCACATCAAACATATATATTAGCAATACGGTTTTTTAATCTTAGGTCAAGTACTCTCAGTTGCGCTCTTCGTAAAAACATGTGGGTAAAAATTCTGGGGAAAAAACTGATAAAAAAATAATTCTATTTTTTAATATTGTATACATTATACAGTTAGTCGGGAAGTAAATCGGATTGTACTTTTAGTACTTTTTTGTCAGACTAAAATAAAAATATCGGAGCAGTAGACATTGTACACCAATATGTTGGAGGTTACTGAATTGCACAAAAACTAGATAAGTACTATAAGAAAATATTTTTTATTTGTTAGATCAAACTATTTTGATCTAGTACCTTAACTATAAAAAAACAAGGAGGCAAAAAATCACATTTGATGTCCGTTTATCTTTAGTAGATGAACTTATTGAAAAGTATTCTATATCAGAAGCCACTGCAAAAAGAGGTCGGCCGAATTTGGGGAATAACCCCAACCGTTTGATTAAAAGACATTTTATTAGACAGATACCTCCAACTGTTAAGAAGTGGCAACCATCAAGAGAATGCAAAATTTGTTGTTCCAAAAGAGATGAAAACAACAAGAGATGCAGAAAGGAAACTCGGTACTACTGTCCAGTTTGTGATTTTGGCCTTTGCATCTCATGTTTTGAAACTTATCTCACAAAAATAAATTACAAATGTTTATTTATATTGTGCAAAAGTGTAATAAAATTTATTTAATGTTTAAAACACATGTTTTTAAAGTTTTCCCTCTTTGTTGGAAAGCCAACATTAAGTGATTATTACCCTAAATATTTGCTTTACTTAAAAAATTTAATTTCGTATTTCAACCTAAAAATTAATCCAAAAATTAAAAATTAATACATATATTGAACATGTACTTATAGTTTTATACAATTTTCTTGAATAAAAAAATAGGCACTTTTAGGACAGTTTTCTTCAAAATTATCCGATCGTTAAGGGGTTAAAGTCAATATAAAAATGTATGATTTAAGGGGACATGGTACGATTTACACAAATTTTTTTAATTTAAGGATTTTCAAAATTTTTTGGTTGTTTCCTATGTGTGTATACTATGTAAAACAGATTTTGTGCTCAAATTTTCATAAAAAGCTACTCCTCCTATAAAAATTTACATACAAACTTGAAATTTGATTTACAAGTACGTCAAACTGTGTATAACAAAAGTATGTATGCCTTTTTCGATAACATGATTGGTATTCGTACAATACTTTTTTTTATGAATGATTATTGAAAATTCTTTAAAAATTATACAAATGATGAGTTCAATTATTTTAAAAAAAATTATTATTGCTTTGATTCAAAAATACATACCAACTTTTGTTATATGTACTATTAGCAATAGGTAAAAAAAAAAAATCAAAGCATTAGGCTCAACAGAAAAAAAGCCTTAACATTTTAAATGAAGACAGACTAGTTATTTTATCTTTCCGAGATAAGTCAGTTTAAAGTTTTGATTTGCCATAGGAATGTGAATAAAAACGAACGTAACAGCTATCATAATTCTGCGTATTTTAAGTTTAGAGCTTTCAAATTTTGTCAGGTTTTAGAAATGTATGTAAAAAGTAAATTAAGCTAAAAAATTAAATTGGATTTTTTGACCGATTTTTGTCATTTGAATCGTACAGTGTCCTTTTAAAAGTTTAAAAAATATTCACTTGAGCTGTATTTCCCAATCAATGGACAAACACTGATGGGGCATTTCTATCAGAAAAGGTGCCTATGTATAAGTCTTATGTCTAATTCAGATGATCTTTTCACATGACAGTGATTTCTAATAAGAAACGATGGATTTTAAGTGATGCATTTTATTTAAGTCAGTATTTTATCGATTTCCTATAATTTATAACATCATAGCATAGCCACAAACGAAATTACCCAACACACAGATTTAGTAGCATTATTTCCCTGGATTCCTATGCAAGAAAATACCCCAAAAATAAAAATGGCATATTTTAAGATTTAAAAAAACTTAGAATTTTTTGAGAAACAGAAGTGTAACTTAGCAACTAGGTTGAACACACACCATATATAATACAAACATTTGTTTTCGACACATATGCACACATAGCTGTATCAAAAATATGAAACTTCTCAGAACACACACACACAAATAATTTATGTAAATAGAACCAAAATTTGTTGAACAAAAATGTTTTATTTTTTAATGGCTTAAATAAAATGTTGATTGAATTATTCATTATTCACTTAAAAATAAATGCATTGATAAATCAAACAAAAAAATTGTACATCTTAATAAGTATTTCGTAAGCAAATTAATTCTAAAAACTATGATTATTCACAGATTTTGAAAGAACATTTCATAAAAAAAATGGATAATTATGATCTAAAATTACAAAAGAAACAATTTCAAATTTAAAAAGACAATTTATTTTTAAAAGAAATCCCCTTACATCAGATAATTCTGTGGGAAAAGGTCCATCCCCAACTCGCGTGGAATAAGCTTTTACAACACCATAGATCTCTCCAATAACAGTGGGTGGGATTCCGAGACCGGTACAAGCTCCTCCAACAGTGCAGTTGGAAGATGTGACATATGGATAAGTACCTAGAAAAATTATGGAAAAAAATTTTGCTTGCCTTCTCGTGATTTAAAAATTATTACACATTTAAGCGATGTAACAAAAAAATTGATTAATATTACATTTGTAAAATTTCAGTGTATTAAACTTACAAAATGTTATCAAAACATGACTCATTTTTCTACAAAAAAATTACTACTCATATTAAATGAATTTGGAAAAAGTCTAAGTTTCTGAAACCTAAAATGGTATTAAAAAACCTTAAGCTGTTGTTTTTTACAACACATTTTTTCAGTCCTTTAAGAAATATTCTTTATTTAAATTGATTTATTCATTAACAACATTTCATACATTGCAAAAATCTTTTTAGAAATCAATGTATGTTATATATGCTCAGGCGACACCAGTGTCATTCTCTATACCCCCGGATGTAAGTGGAAGAAGTAGGGTACTTACTTCTCCCAGCAGCGTGCACATAGTCAAGTTTAACAACCTGTAGATGTATAGTTAAACCTTCTTAAACATAAAACATCTTTTACTCAACATACACCTAGACACCACCCTCTCTGTAACATGAGAGCCCGACCTTGCAACCTTCATGGTTTTTGAACTTGTAGTCAAATCAAAAGCTGTCCAAAACAGTGCACATCGAAACCACCTAACACAATGGTGAATGCTTAATCAACGAATTCCTCTGACGCCTTCTACTAAGAGCCAATCTTCTGCTCTGAGGCCAATACACTACTGTCTCTTGTCAAGCCGAACCAAAGCTTGAGACTCAACCAAACAGTTTCTCTGGCATCGTCCAAAAGTGTTCCAGTAAAAAAAAAGGCCGACCCCCCCCCTATTCATTGCATTGAATGCAAACTCCATCTGCTTTGTATCAACAATCATTGTCATGAAAACTGAACAGTGGGGAACCCATTGCAAACAGATAGCTTTTTAAAAGCAAAGTTTATCTGCAATCTATGCATACTCTGCTATCTTCAAATCAGGTAGGATCAAATCTATTTATTCAGCATGTATTGTAATACTAAGAAAGAAGATCTTATAAGAGCCACGAAAGAACTAAGTATTACTGTCCCAGAAAATGCCACACTTGTATGTTTAAAAGCACTAATCGAACAAACTAACACTTTCAAAAATGAACCTGAATTCATTAAAGATATGCTTAATTTACTCATCAAAGAACGAAAAGAAACAAAACTAGGGGGGGGGGAAGCTGAGCAAACAGCCAAAGAACTAATTCAACTTGAAAAAGAAATTGCACTCTGCTATAAATTCTAATAATAATTCAACACCACTGCAACATTCGAAACACTGTCAACTAAACTCCCAGAAAGTCTCATTAAATCTGTTAAGACCCTTAGTAAGCTAGTTCCTTGTGTAAACCTGAAAATTATAATTTATTTTTCCATTCTCTTGAATGGGCGTTTACAACCAAAAATGTTCTCCATGAATTGAAGTCAGATTTTAATTAATATTCTAGGTGAAAAAGCTAACAGCATTTTGCTTTACATCCTCGAAAACTAACTCCAAGAAAGTTAAACATTATTTTACAAGAATTCCAACCAACTGTGCAGGAATGCTTAGTTAATTTCCGTAGGGCTCAACGGTTGCCAAACAAATTGCACATGCAGTTTTTGCCACGATTTACAAGTACTTTCGAATATTATTGCAAATTTTGTAATGCGAATGATTTTAAGACTTTGTGTGAATTAATAATGGCCAACAAATTATTTTCAACCTTTGATCATGAAATACAACAACATATCCCAATATGCTAAAACGAAACTTGGTTTAAACCTACTGAATTGGATAGGGAATGCGATGTTTACTTCATAGCACAAAGCGAAAGTCATATTCAGACAGCACATAATACAGTTAACCACCTTAAGACAGCCAAAAAAAAAATATAACTCATCTCAGGGCTTTAATCACTACTACTCGTGATAAAAATTTTATAAAATGCTTCAGCACACAAGGTGGTTCTCACAGAAATGAAACTTATTTCAATTCTAGACCTAATTCAAATCACAGTCCTGTTTGTAAAGTTGAAGGTAAAATGTTTAATGAATCTTTACATGAATTGCAATACAAAAATATTTTTGTTGATAAAATCATGAAAACTTCAATCGATTCAGGAAGGAATATTGTGTGTGCGAAATCTTTCCTTAGAGCACCCGAAATAAAATCTTTTAGAATTGATCAATTAATTTGTGCTTTCAGAAATGAAGTTCAGGCTCAACCTAACAAAAATTAAATTAGCTCTTCCAAGTTTTCTTGAAAATCTGATAATAGTAACTGCAGCTGTCTGTAATAAATTGTATTGGGATTCAATAGTTTTGCCTAATATTTTTGACCATTTAAATAAATCAAAAAAGAAAATGATTAGATTTTATGAAAAATTCCTACCTCCTCTCATTCTAAAAAAGAACTTTCTTTGGCCTAAAAATGATAGACAAAATAATTTTGCTCCAAAATCAGACTGCAAAAATAAGTTGAGAATAAAAAAAACTGTATATATAATGAAGTAGAAAAGGATTAGTTTTCTCTGCCAGCTATCCCAAATCATTCCTGCGAAGGTTCAAGGCCAAATAGCTCAACTCAATTTCAAAACACCGACAGTGCGAGCAACATAAAAACCCAATGAATAAAAATGAATTGTGTGTTCAACTCTCCAAAACAGAAATTAAAATTGGATGAAAAAGAAATATGAACTGAAGTCACAGCCCATATCCGATCAAACACATTATGCAACTGATTTGCAGGAGTCTAACAAACAAATCTTTTTCTGAACTGAAAATTAGCGATTGCAATTCTTTACCGGTTGATAATAAAAATGAAACTGTACTTTTTCAAAATGAGGATTGTTATTTATCGAAAAATGCAATTTATCCTGTAATAGATTTAGCACATATCTTTAATGTTGATACGCATCACAAAGTTGCACAGTTTATCCAATCTTACAAGCCAAATAAAATTAAAGACACGAACTTACAAATGCAAACTATCCTTTCTGATGACACCATCGTGTTACGTCGTAGAAGATTAAGTCAAGCAGAAAAAATTATTGTCAAAGACCAAATTGACCAATGGTTGTCTAATGGAACAATTTCTCCAAGAACAATTTTGATGCACTTTTAGTTCTTGTCAAGAAAAAAGATCAGTCAACAAGACTGCATCGATTTTCGTGCTCTTAATTCTAAAACAATTAAACAAAGATTTCAACTACCCCTCCTTGAAGACATTTTAGACCAACTGCATGGAACGATACTCTTCAAAATCTGGACTTTTTTGGATCTAGTTTTTTTCCACATCCAAATTGACCCAGATAGTCGTAAATACATCAGCTTCATAAAACATAATGGACAATGCGAATTTAATAGAGTTCCTTGTGGCTTGTGCAATTCTCCCTCAGTATTTAAAAAATACATTAAATTGTGTTTAAAGATCTCCTAAAAGACAACACTGTTATTGTAGAACACATGGACATTTCAATTCTGGCAAATTCTGAATGTGGATTGCAAAGCACAAGAAAGTATTTGATGTTGCTGCTACTTATGTTTAAGAGTTTAACTTTAAAAAGTGCAATCTTTTTCAGCGGAAATTAACTTTTATTGGCAATATTATTGAAGAAGGTACTATTCATCCTTCAACAACTAAAACAAATGCAGTCATGAATTTTAAAATACCTAAAAACACTCAGCATGTCCAATCCTTTTTAGGACTAACAGACTATTTTAGAAAATTTATTAAGGATTATGCATCAATCGCACAATCTTGAAGTGATCTTTTACAAGACGAAATTCCATTCACCTTTAGTCCAACACAAAAACACATTTTTCTCTCTTTGAAACAAATTTGTTCTCAGGAACCTGTATTGCACCTTTATCAGCAAAATGCTCCATTACAAATACACTGCGATGCCAGTGGTAAAGAGTTTAGCACTATACTAGAAATGGACTCAAATCAGAACTTTCATCCAATACACTATACAAGTTGTAAAACGTCTCTTCAAGAACAGAAATACTCTAGCTACAAGATAGAGGTCTTAGCGATAGTTACAGCATTAAAAAAATTTCGACACTACCTCGTCAGCACAAAATTTCAAATAATCACAGATTGCCAAGCATTTCAAAAAACTATATCAAAGAAAGATTTACCACCTAGGATAGCACGATGGGTTCTCTTCTTAGAAGACTTTGATTACGAAATACTTCACAGGCCTGGTAAACAAATGTAACATGTTGACGCAGTCACTCGTTATCCAGTCATGGTCATACAACACAAAAAATTAAAAAAGCACAAATCAATGTTGAGTTTACATCATGTATCAAACAACTGTTACAATCATCTTCAGCCTCTGATTATACATTAAAAAACGATGTGCTCTAGAATTTTTAGCATTTATACTTGAAATGCAAAAACAAATCGTACAACTTGAACATCCTAAAGGACATTTCGGCATCAAGAAAACTGAAAATTTAGTCAAACAACAATTCTTTTTCACAAACTATCCAAGACTGTAGAAACTGTTATTGTAAATTGTATTCTTTGCATTCTTTCATCCAAAAAATTCGGCAATCGAGAAGGATTTTTACACCCCATATCAAAAGGTGATATACCACTTGATACCTACCATATTGACTTTTTGGGTCCATTCCAAAGTACCAAAAAAAATTACAAATACATATTTACTTTCATTGACGCTTTCACCAAATTTCAGTAGATTTATCCTGTAAAATCTCTGACTCATGATGCTTTAGACAAATTAGAATTACAACAAGCAAGCTTTGGAAGTCTAGACAAATAATTTCTGACAAAGGATTAGCATTCATTTCTACAGAATTTCAGAAATTTTGTCAGGATGAAGATATAGAGTTAATTTCGATCACTACTGGTGTACCACATGGGAAAGGGCAGGTAGAAAAAATTCATGCAATGTTAATACCAGTCCTAACAAAGTTTTCACTTACAGGTCCCAATAAATGGTATAAACACTTATCAGTTCAATGAATAATTAACTGCTCTGTATCCATAGCCACCAAATATATACCATTTGCACTTTTAACAGGCCTCAAAATGAAAAATAAAAGATGACATCAAAATCAAAGCCATTCATGAAGAAAATTTCCAATTATCTTTACAGAATAAACAACAAATGAGAGAAGATGCCAAATCCAATATTCCGAAATTACAAGAACAAAGTAGACTACACTACAATAAACATCACAAGAAAGCAAGAAAATACAAAGATGACAAGATTGCAATCAAGAAAACCCAGTTTGGAGTAGGTGTGAAATGACGACCAAAATATTTTGGCCCATATGAAGTCATGAAAGTTTGTTCAAACGACAGGTACGATGTAGTGAGTGAGTGAGAGAATATTAATATCCCACTGTTCAGCTACACAAGGGCTTTTGGGGACGGTCCGCATAATTTTGAACCATGGTCAAGTGACGCGGACGACACCTGAGCAGGCACCCCCTCTCCTAACTACCACACCACACCAACAGAAGGACGTTTGAGCTCTCGACAGACTTTACGTGCATTGCTCCCCTACACAGCGGTCTTCTGTGGTACTGGGATCGAACTCATGACTTGCTAGCCACGATCCGATGCCTAGACCACTTGGCTACCGCGGCCACCAGGTACGATGTAAAGAAAATAGGAAGACAAAAAGGCCCAAATTTGACATCCACAAAAAATGAAAATGACTGCTGAAATCATAGGATAACCCGTAAGACTTTTCTTTCCAGAACTATATGACTTTATTTTTTTTTTCTTTCTACTCGACAAAATTTGAGCTTTAAAATTTTGTTTCACCTTTTTCAGAGTTCTTTAGTGGCATGGTTTAAAAAATGATTTCCTGAAAACAATAAAATAATAAATCCATGTTAACTTAAACAAAATGCATAAAAATTCAAAAAATTATTTAAATCTAAATTTTATTTACTTAATTAAAAGGAAAACAATCATTCTGTATATACAAGGATATATTTGTTGCTACATTAGTTATTTCTTCATCAACTTAATTTTTAAATCAAAAGTTATTTCTGATGCATCAAAAATTCTTAAATCCTAAATATTGGTCCCTTTAAGCAAAATTAATACAAGCAGTCAGTGAGAGACATTTACCAAAATCTATGTCCAAGAGAGCTGCATTAGCACCTTCTACAAGGATTTTCTTTCCACTGGCAATGGCTTGGTGAAGATAAGTGACCGTATCTGTGACAAAGGGAGTGATAGCATTTGCATATTCCTAAAGATGAGAAAAACACTCAGTAAAAGCACACAATAAAAATGTGCCAACAAATTAAGAAATTTTTAATACTTTGACTCAAGAATTCTTCAAAAAATTCTGTAACTCTGAACCACAGAAAAAAGGCAACAATACTTCACTTCCCAAACTTGTAGTGAAGTTTACTGTATACCAGTTCTTTTGATATTCGGTGGGAGAAAAAAAAATCAGGACTAAACCCAGAGATCTATTCGAAATCAAATAATGAAATTTTTAATTTTAACCAATGAGTTATTACAATTATATATAGTCATAAATAAAATATTTTAAATGATTATATTCATAGCAAAGAGCCTAAATTACATTTTCTAGTTCTAAGTAAAACATTTCTATACATGCAGGAAATCATAAAGAAAATTCTGCAACCAAGTTCTGATTCGAAGTGGTTACAAAGAAGCAAGTATTAGAAGAGCAGCTGTTTGGAGTGCCGAGTTGGAGTGCCTATCATGTACAGTCTGCTTGATACCATTGACCCTTCTATACAAATATATGTTCTCACAAATATAGATGTTTAAAAGGAAATATCTATTGTTATTGAATATTTCATTGAACTTGTTTTATTCTTCATCACTTGGCATCGTCGATTGAGGGTAAGTTAAGATTTTCATTGTTTTAATCTGACTTGGAACTTGAAATGCGTTTCTCAAACTGTGTTTTTCAAACTTGCCTCCCTCATATCTCAAGAATGGTTTGACTGAATGACTTCAAATTTATAGGGAATTTATTCCCAGCACATATATACGCACCCAAGGGACTACGATCATTCCAAAATTCATAATATTTCTATTTTTTATAACAAAAACATAAAAAAATCCCATGAAATTCAAAACTTTTTCTTCAGAGGTTCACCAAAAATCTAATTTTTGATATTTTCAACTGAGTATAGTCCATTCTGTGCATTTAAGCTTATAGATTAAAATGCTATAATTTTTTTTTTATTTCAGATAAGCCGATCATCCGGAATTGTGGAGGAAGCGAGTATCCTTATTTTTGAGGCAGGTGTGTTCAGAGCGCTATAACTCACATTATATTGGATACTTTTGGCTAAACATTTATATACACTCTTAAAATACATATAAACAAATGATAAAAAAACTTAAAATTCCATCTTTTTACTAGTCGTCAAAAAAAAAAATTCTTTAAAAATGCTTTAAAAACAGGCCATCACATGGGTGAACCCCCTTAACCATTTTGTGAAACTTTTTCATGGTTCATAATGAATTTTTTTTATTGCATCAGTAAACTCAAAGCTTTGACTACAAAAAGACAAATTAAACTGAAGACCAATGAAAAAGTCACAAGTCCACATAGCTTACATAGTTATATTTGATGAATGTGTTCAAAAAAATTATAAATAATGGTGTCACAAAGATGTGTATTATGGTGATGCTAAACTCAAAAGTTAACATCTTTATTCAGATAGTTTTCAATCAATTGTCTCATACAAGCAGTACAAAACAGTCAGATAAGCCTTACCGACTGTCTCACAAATTGCAAAAATTTATAATTATAAAATTCTTATCTCATTAAAAAATTTTCCAATGATTAAATTAAATTCTTGAGTGTTATCCCATGCTTATATAAGTTTTATAAATATTTGATAAAAGTTAGCAGATATCTACTATGTATTTTAAAAAAAGCATACAGATACTTTTTATCATAGTAATATATTCATAATAAATATATAGCTGAGTATTTAATATATGGAGATTAGTATTTTTGGTTCAAGTCCTGATTTCGCAAAATATCTTTCAAAAGAATGAGAATTGGTTTATATTAGTTAGGCCATAGTGTGGTGTTGAAATTAGAGAATGAGGTACTGCTCCTCTTTATTTTCAAATTAAATTACGTTAACAGAAATTAACATATTGCATGTTAAACTTTTAAAATACATCATTGACATCCAGTTAAAAACTTCAAACCAACAGATAAAAATGTAAGTGTGCACTGAAACTTTGTTGAAAATGCAATAGTTTACCTCTTCATTCTTCATGCTAATCATCAATTAATTCTGTCTGCTAGGGATTATACATGAGTGGGAGGTGGGGGTAATATTTCTTTTAACAAAAGTATACACAAGATAAATAAAAGTTAAATAACAATCTGTATTTTTGCTATTTGACTTAAATTTGTCAACCATGTTAGATAATGACCAAGTACCAAACTTCTAAAATTGAATGTTTCAAAATAAATGAGCAAGAAAAAGTCTTCAGAAACACTAAGAACTTTTTTAAACATTGATAATACAAAACATTACTTTTAAACAAATTTAACTAAAAACGAATTTTTTTTTCCATACTTGAATAACATTAGAAATTATAGTACAACACTTATTAGAAGAACACTTAACTTCCCTATATTATGCTTAAATATTCTTTTTAAATACATGTACACAGACAAAAAGAAACAAAAAAAAAACTAACTTTGTATTTTTGGACTTCTTGTTCAATGTCCACATTCAAACTGGCATGCTGATTCATGTAACTTTTCAGAAGATTTCTAAATCTAAAAACATGAATATTAATATTTAATAACCACAATAAAAATAAGAGGCATAACTTATGTATAAACATCACTGCAGCTAAATCTGTACCATGTGAACTGTGCCATATTATAACAGCAAAAGAGAACAAAGATTCTTTATTTGGGGAGAAAAATTGGTGAGATTTTTGAGGAAAATAGGACGATATTGACTTAAAAATACAGCATGCTCTGTTGCCATATGAACACAAAATACAATTCCAAACGATGTCATGCTGCTTCCCTATGTTTCTGCATGTTCAATTTTACTGCGCAATTCACATGGCACATATTTTTGTTGTGGGGATATTAATACACAAGTACCAAATAAGTTGATATCAATATAAATCACTAATGAAAAGGAAAAAAATAGGGCTAAATAAAATTAGAAGATTTAATTTTATTTATCCTACATGCAACATGACAGAGCTTAAATTAAATTTTTTAAAGTTATTGTAGAACAAAACTAAATAGTAGCATATAAATATAATGCATGATAATTTCATAAATTTATCATTCAATTTGGAGTCATTTTGATCATAGTGAGAACAATGAGCAAAATTATGTATTTGCTAGTTGGATCCTTGTGAAATTTTTGAAAGGAAGGATGGAAACTTTCACAAATTGAAGTTTATTCTAATCATTAGGTAGTAATCATTACTCTGCTGCTAAAAAGATAATTCTGCTAAAGTCATCAACCCAAAACAGTAGGGATTGTCATATACAATAAGAGAAATTATGAAATGACAAATAATTTTATTCCAGAGGATTTTCAACAATATTTCATTACATAAACAATAGATTACAAAAAATAAGAACCACCTGCATTATTTTTACAGTATCACTTCTACAAAAAATTTTACTTAAATCTAGATTTAGCTACTCAGACAATAAATGCAAATAAGTGTTCAAAAAAGCCCTTCTGATATTTAGGTTAAGAAACATTTAGTTCATTGAATCAGCAAAGCTACTAGCTACTTAGATTCTAGTGAAGCCCAATATGCTTTCTAAACTGTATCCTACAAAGGAATTTCTAAAGAGGTTTTAAAATTAGGCAATCAGAAAACCTTAGAACTGTTTCAAATTTTCTTTTAAATATTTATAAATCAGTTACTTATTCTATCAATGTCCTTTTTCTCCATAATAACGATAGTTGACAAAACTATTTAATAGGTAAATATGGCTAATTGGCAGCAGTGAGATAGTAATAAAAGGCCGAATATATTTCCGAACTTATTTCACTACTCTTTAAGCCAACAAAATTTTCTAAATTACTTTTTAAATACATTTTTTCCCAATTTAATTGGCTTTGGTGGTATTGTATGAATTTGATTATATGAAATATTCCATGAACTGTACATCAATTTTTAAACTAAAGCCAGTGAAATAAAAAAAATTATATTAAAAGGGAGAAAATATCTATAATAAAATTTTTGAATTGATTTTAAGAGAGCTCTGACCATAAAATTTAAAACAATTTTTATGAATGTTATCAACATTACATGTGTTTTACCTGAATCTAAAAAAAATTAACTTTAAAAAAAATGTGTATAGATAAGATATTAACTCTGTTAATCAATGTTGATAATATACAAACATTATATTTAATGTGAAGACAATTTTATAAAACAAATCTAGCTTTTGATATAAAAATTTGTATAGAAGCTTAATCTGACAAATTCAATTTTCATACAAAAATAGTTACAGCATATGGTAAGCAAGTTTTATTTGAATGGAATGTATTAGGAATGAAAAAATATTTAACCTTTAAATTTAGAAAAAAACAAAAAGATATTTTCTATGAAGTGAAGAAATAAAGCACAACTTCAGCTTGTTCAATTATTACATATACAGGAGTAATATTCTTGTATATCAAATGATACAATGATAAACTTGAATGTATTTTCTGTATTAATGACAAAAAATGTGTCTGCAAAAATCACTGAACAAACTGAGAAGTATCCCTTTAGCCACATATATACAGAGAGAGCATGTTATATAAATTTTAATTTATTAATTCCTTACTTTTGAATGTATGCTTTTCAATATGGCAATTTGCAATGTTTATGAAAATTTCAAGAACAATATTTTGATTCATACAAATACGATTCTCTAAACCTCCATCATTAAAAAAATATTTCTTTGAAAAATTCCTTTTAAACGCAAATTTATTTATTATATTAATATTGTCCTAGAGCTTCTTTATAGATTATTCATAAAACTGAATTTAAAATTTTAAAAGGTACAAAGAAAAAAACTTAATGAGTTCCCCAAATTACAATTTTACGCATATTAGCCAAAAGTACAAATAATCATCTTGCTATCAAGTCACTATTCCATAACTTTGTTTCTCAATAGAATATTGCTGTGTACCAATTCACGAATTCTATATAATTCAAATTTTTTGAATCTGTTCAAACAACTGTCAAACAGCAACATCAGAGTAAGAAATCCACCAAAGAAAAACAGTATTCCATTCTTGGACTTACTTTTCCTCGAACACTGCAAAGTCACCAAGGAGGTCCGCCAGACGTATACCGCTACGACTGGCCTGTAAACAATTCAAAAGTTATTCACGCCACCAGAGGCCCGGAGGGCCTCTTAAGAAAAATGAAATTACTATTTCTAATATATATATGGATTGGACTTACTTTTGAAGAGTAAGTGGGTCCTATTCCTTTTTTTGTGGTCCCAATACTATAAAGACAAAACAATTTAAAGATTATCTCATGAATAATGATTAATCTTACACACAATTGATTTCTGTGAAGTGTAAATTGCAGAGCTTAAGAAAATTTAGCAAAACAGTTTCACATCTGTTTTGTCTTTTTATTATTCATTTGTGAAGATAAAAATGATTTTCTGGACTTCTTTTTTAAAATGCAGAATTAATCCACAAGTTAACGAGGCCATAAATCACGGACTATCGATTCTCTCATATGCTTCTGTTTATTATAGTACATATCTAAAAATAATTAATTTGATTTCATTAAAAAAAATTTCCATTTCAAATAATGATCTAAACAATTTTTTTTTTTTTTTAATATAATGAAAAGAGAAGCCATGGCTTCACACAAACTATAATATTGCATTAAATTTGTAATTGCCCATTCTTTTAACTGTACATAATTTTCTTTATATAAATTTATTTCTATTACAATAAGTTAAGTAATATTGTCTAATTAATCATTGTTATACATTCATGAATATTTATATTCATAATTTGTTATAATGGATTTAAGCTTCAATTGCCAATCAGATGCACGATTATTCAGATGTGTGAACTACAAAGTTATTAGTTAAATTTTTTATACTTGGGACGCTGTGCAAAACATTCTATGGGTCAAAATGGCATAGCATTTCAGCCACAGACACTCAAAAAGAAATTAGTACCAAAAAAAAAATCATTGATGTATGGTGCTGCAGTTCACCATAACCTATCCCAATCTTAAAACAATGTGTTCTACAGCAGAACATAAACTGGTTCCTTGAATATAATGAATATATTTCACATGTGTTAATGTTACAGACTCTGCTCTTGGTATATCTCTGGTCCTTTAAATACCCTAAATTATAAGGGATAAGATCAGGCAAGTTTAAGGGTTGAGCTGTAAAAAACAATGGTCAATTACATGTTCTTCAATGACAGTTTGTAGTAACTGATAAACCATAATGAATAAGAAAGATACAATCACTCTCCTGTATAAAAACAGTTTCCTGTAGACATTTGCGTTGCTGCAGGGTGGGGATCAAAAAGCTTCTCAACATACCCCAGAATACTTTTGACAAAACAAATGCTGTAGGAGTCCTCAGTTTAAAAAATAAGAGCAACTGATAAAAGTTGCCTTGAAACTGCCCCATAGCATAACACTAACAGAATACAAGACTAGATGAACAGCATATGGATTTCTATTGTTCAGGTGCAGAAGTTATGAGCATTCACTAAGCATATCAAGTAAAAGTGGGCCTCATCTGCCTACAGAATATTCTACAGCCAAATAACTAACATTCATGCAGCACAAAAGTTTCTCGAACCCCAACATCTCTGTCGAAAAGCTCACGAAGACTGGACTTTATAAGGGTAATAGCCAAAATTTATCTCATAACTTGCCAAACAATTTAATCATGCATATTAGTAGCACAAGAAACAGTTGGTAGACTAACAATACTGTGGCAATTGGTTAGATGTTTCCATGATTGCTAAAGTTGCATATTCCACATGTGCAGCATCTACAACGTATTGTCCTCTGCCAGGTTTTTTCGAACTTTTCCATCATGTCAAGCAGTGCGAGTCTTCCGATAAATGACATCTTTTTTCTTCAGCCAATTAAATACTCCAAACGCAGCCCAAATATTAGTTTCTTTTTTGGTAAAAAAATTTCATGAATAGAATTTTGTTTTTTAGCACCATCATGATGCAACAGCAAACTGAATACACAATTGTAAGCACATTGCTTGTCCTGTACTTTCATTAAGTTCATCATTTACATATATTGTGAAGACACTCTGTATAAATCAGTAAAGACATGTTATAATTTTTTATTTCTTAAAACAAGAGCACATAACATTTTTCTTCACTTTTTTAAGTGCATGTATGCAATTTGGTTGTAAACATTGAAGTACTTCCAAAGGCATTGAGACCCGAGGATTTCTTGGTTCTAGTCCGGTGCCTTAATCTCTTGGTCACCCTGGCATCAAACAGCTGTCCATATTCTATGTTATTCCCTGAAAGGACACCTATAGACAGCTTTTTCTATTAATTTTTCATTTAATAAATATCAAATGTCTAGTTCAAATTTAATCCATTCTCGCCCATAGAGCGCCCGGTATAGCCCCGCTAAGTATGGAAAGTTTGATTATAACAACCCTACATAATTCTGAATAACTTTTAATGTTTATCATTTTCAATAATATAACTAAACATTCAAATCTTTCTCAACTTTTTTTTGTCAATAAAAAAAAGCATTATTTTAACAAATTTGAAATCAATTTATCAAGAAAAGTTAACTGTGTGGAAGTAAATGGTAAAGTTCAAGGAAGTTCAGAGAGAAGTAAGACAAATATAACTTGTTAAATCCAAGTTTAAGATTTAAGAATATTTTTACAGGGTAAAAGAATTGAAAGTAATAACTTTATATTCATTAGAATCACACTGTCAGAATAAATGAAAAAATAACAAAATGCACACCTTTTACTCCCTTTCTCTTGTTCTTGGAGACCATCCACAGTCTGATGGAAGTCAAACACTGCAAATAAATTCAAATACAATACCCGAATTAACTTAAAATATCAACAAAAATTTCAAATATTTTTTAATGTGAGCTCAGAATTTAAAATTCAGTAGCATTTGAATAAGAAATTTTTTTTTCATTATTAAAAATGGAATAAAAAGGATATTTTTGTGTAAAACCTGTGCCAGTGATTCACAGATATTTTAGAATTTGTAATTTATTTCATCTAGAAAAACAAAGCAAATGAAAAGGGCATGTTTGATGCCATCCTAAGGAAACTTCTAAATACATACCTACAAACTTTAGAAAATAATATAGCATTTAATGCATGATTGACAGTTCAAGGAAACTTTTAAAGTTGCATGGGAATGGCATTTCAAGCAAATTCTTAAAATAATGCACAAGAAATATTTTAAATTTTATAAAGAAACACTTGATAAACAAATATTCTTAAAATAATAAAATTTCACAATAAAGATATTTTAACAAGGAAATTACACAGAAAACTCTACTTTTGTATGAACTTGATTTATGAAAACATGTACCAAAATAAATTTACAGGCATGAACCAGGTGATTCAGAAATTCAAATCAAACTTTAAAAATTAATAATTCATTAATAAATAAATAGAAAAAAATCCTCTTATTCATCCCCAAAAGATGGAAAGTGGAGTAGGGTTATTTCCCCAATAGATGGCCCCCCCCATTGACAGGTTTCCAATATCAAATTATGCAAAGAAGTAGTATAAAAAAAGCAGCTGCATCAGAAAACATCAGTTGAAGCTTCATATATGAAATGCTGTTCTTAGTGGAGAAAGCTCATTTAGTGAAACTGTTTTGTAATAATTCAGAAAGTTCCATTGCAGTATTAATGACATAATACTGGATGCATAGTAATAAAGGATCAATGTAAGATTCTGCATTGAACAAAATGATACAGAAATTTGAAGCTACAGGATCTTAGGCTTCTTATCAAAGAAGAGGCCAGCACATAGATAAAGCACATTTCACAACATCTGGCAGTGTTAACACACATAATATTTGTGTATATAGAGCACAAATGCATACTACATGCATTGTGCATACTAAATGCAACTATATGCATTGGTCAAAAGGGACCATCTGATGCAACTTTACCAATTTCTTAACTAGTTATTTTTTTTTTGAGGAAGTTACAGGGCCAAGTTTAAATAGTTTGTCACTGAACAATATCATTCCAGAACTGCAGGCATGACAGACACTTTTATGCCAGATGGAACACTATTGAATGTCACCGTGCCTGTTCAATGCCTTTTTCACTCAACATTTGGGAAGAATGTTATCAGTCCATCCTTTCAACACATATGGTCTCATAGATCTCCCAATCTATAACATAGTGTAACTTTTGATAGAGGCAATTCTTGAAGCAAAAGTTTACCGAGACAAACCAATATTGCCTGTATTAAAGATGCCATTCAGCAAGAAATGTCTGCCTTAAAACAAGAAATACTACTACTTCTGAATGGACCCCACATTAAACAGTTGCAAGTTTCTTTATAAGCCAGTGACTTGTCGTGTGAACACCATCTAGCAGCAAAAAGACCTGAAGCATTTTTTTTTTACATAAAAAGCCTGGCTTCTTTTCCATTTGTTTGATGCACACCAGTTTTACCTTCATTTGTTTGTGAATTATTAATTTAAAAAATTTGCATAGATCCATGGATTGCAAATTTAGTTGCTTATTTCTGCCACCAGGTGGGAAAGTTGTACATAAAGATGACATGCCCATGATCAGTTATGGTTCTGATACAGACCAACGCTTTTTGATCAACAATTTATACGAGAAATGCCAAAAAAAGGAAATTTTATGGGCAAAGCATAAAAATTAACAGGTATTCAATACATGATTGAATGTTAATATAACACTTAGGAATAACATAAGTACTATTGATGATCAATCTCTATATCAGTGATTCCCAAAGTGGTCTATATGGACCCCCAGAGGTCTATGACGACCTGCAAGGGGTCCACGTCAGCGAAAAAATAATGTAGGGGTCCAAGAGGTATAAATAGGGGTCTATGATAGCTTAAATCAGATTGTGACTTTAATTTTAAAAGAAAATTTAATCAAGTGTAAACCAGATTTACCTATTTAATAGCTTTATTTACTGCGGTTAATTTGCAGCTACAAGGTGACAGCATAAATTTTATCAAAAAGGGACCATCATTTCAGTGTTTCTTGCCAGAATCTAGTTAAAGGAATGTAAAACTGGGCTTTGCAATTTTAAAAGTTTCTCAATTTGTCTCAGACAATCTGCCAGAAAAATGACGTTTTTACTTAGGTTCAGCATTTAAGTGCCCATTCAAAATTTAAATGCCCTTTTTTCAGGTTTTGAAACTAAGTTTGAGAATGCTTTTGACTATGGTAATACCACAGTAGGTAATGAATTCATGTTGTCACAATAAAAAAAGAATGTCTGATTACAAAAGGAACTGATTTTAATAGCCCTAACAAATATCTTAAAATAAAGTTTAGAAACAAATGTCAACAATTTTGGCTTTAAAAAATATACCCATTATTTATCCCGAAATAACAGAACATCTCAAGAAAGTTTCTAACTGCTTTTCTCAGACAGGAGGAGTTTCAGCACACTTGCCAATCTCCAAAATAAAAACAAATAGAAAAAAAGAAAAATTGAATACTACTAATCAAAGATTTAGGGTAAAACCTGAAAAGATTACAAAGCCAAATGTTGAAAACTTGTTATTGAAGCAACAGATTCATCCCACCCATTAAAACATTTGTTTGTTGCTCAGTTATTTTATGTAACAATTATTTCATATATTAATTTTAATTAATTCACATGAGTTTCTTAAGTTTTAAACACTACTCTTAACTACAGTCAGAAATGTTAAAACTTTTAAAGTAAGTAGTTCTATACCAACTGTCAAAAACAATTAGGTTGATAAATTTGCAAAAGTTTTATATTAGGCAAGTAGGGATCTACACAAAACTGAAAAACATGGCAAGGGGTCTATGAAATAAAAAAGTTTGGGAACCTCTGCTTTATACTTTAAACCTCAAGAAGGTGACAAGTGGAAATACAGATACATCTGACTTTAAATCCCACCCTCCAAAATTCCACACACTCCTCTCCTTAACAGAATAATAATTCATAATTTGAAGATATTACACATCAAATATCTTCCCTTAGAGTTTGAAGATAGTAAAGGCAAATTACACCATGAAGTTTTAGGAAGTCAAAGAATTTACAGTTAATAAATTTTAAAATGTTTAATTTTGTTAAAATGTGTGCAGAACATCTTTTCTGTCATAGTGAACTGCTCCAGCTACTTGTGAATCATGGTAAAGTAATCTTATTACAAGTTACATTATTATTATGCTCTAATTACTTTTTTGATTCACATTTTAAAAATTGTAAGCTTTTAAAAATAAGGTTCCGAGACTCTTCTTTGGGCAAATATTTAAATGAAATAGATTTAGAATAGATTAATCACAGCACATAAAATTGTACAACTGTGGGAGAGGGTAAAAGCAATTGCTTCTGGAACAATTTCTATTTTTAATTTTAAATGTGTTGGTTTCAGTTTTTATGTCTGTTTCTTGACATATAATTACAAGACATGAAATTGTGAGTGCTTTCAAGTTAAAATTTTAAACTCTGAAGAAATTTTATTACATTTTCTTTTTCTGTAAGCAAATTTTACAGTTTTATTTTGATTGAACTATAAGACCCGCACTGAAAAAGTAAATGTTATTTACAACTTGATCCCTACATTATTTCAGAGATCAAGTATATTATGATTCTATACACTATACCCTCCTAGACTGTTTATTTTCATCACACTTTGAAGCTTAATGAAGAATATTGATTATAGATCTCATAATTTTGAACTGAGGTCCAAATAGTATTCTACTCCTCCAAATTTAATAATACAAACCACACACTGGTAATATACACACTGGTTGTATGTCAATAGGTATCACATGGATCTGCCTCTCCACACATATCTTCAATGACATTAGGACTCACAACTATGACAACTTAGCTACTACAATCAATTAAGACAAAGAATAGGCATACGAATATAATACATTTCAAAACAAAGAAATTAAATGCAAATGAAAATACTCAAGTGAAAGTATGTTTTCCCCATGAAGCAATGACATTAATTCACCATAAATTGGTGCAGTTCTTGATAATGCAATTTCCCTCCCCCCCTTAACCAATCCTAATACATAAAAACCAAAAATAATTTAAGAGAACAAATGTCAATTGACTGTAGTAGGCCCTATTAAAAATAGACTGAGTGTGTGTGTTAGTAAAACACTTGCAATATATTATATTGTTTTAAAAACAATTCACAGCCATTCTCACCAATGTGGGCTCTATCTGATATAAAAAGTCTTCCTTCAAGACCAGCTAATCCTTTGTCTTCATTTTTTTTTATCTCTTCAAAGAATTGAGGTATGTTGATGACCACACCATTTCCTGAAAGAAATTAGAATAATGAATAAACACATGAAGATGATCATTCAAATGTTAGTACACTTTGCAAATGATATAGACACTTGATCTATTCCATTTTACTAAAATATTTCTTAAGTTGAAAAAACAAACAGAATAAATGATAATCTTTGGGAAAAACTTGAGTAATATAAAGAAATAAGTGAAAAATGTAGGCAAAAATACTTTAAAAATATAAAAGAAATATTTACTACTCCAGAGATATTTTTTAAATGTAATCAATGCAATGACAAATATTAAATAATAGACATGTCTATTATTTTTTTTATAGAAAAAGTTTCTATTTTCTTAAACATTTCATATACAGGGTGTTCCGAAAAAACGTGGACAAAATGACATGGCAGATCAGTCATACAACAAGGATAAAAAATTGCATAGGAACATGGGGTCGCAACTGTGATGCGGAGCCGCTAAAGGGTGTCGAAAATAATACATAACACAAAGAGAAGAAACAAAATCATTAGAGATCATTTTATTTATAATTACCTACACACATGCGACTTGTACATGCCAAATGTTGCGCCTACAGGAGGTGCTCAAAGTGTTTATCAGATGCATCGAGACATACCTGGCATCGACGTTGCATGGAATTGCGCACCTTCTCAAAGATACCAAGTGTATCTCGAACACATCCACCAGCTGCCTCAGCGATTCTTCCTACCAAGTCTTCTGGCGTTTCAACAGGTGTTTCATACACAAGTCCTTTTAAAAAGCCCCATAAGAAGAAATCCACATGAGACAGGTCTGGTGATCGTGGTGGCCATGCAATTGGTCCACCGCGACCAATCCAGCCGCCAGGAAAAGTAGCCTGCAGATGTGCTCTGACGTCTCTACCGAAATCTGCGGGAGCGTCATCGTGTTGAAATTTAATGCATCGACGAATAGGCATCGGAATATTAGTATTCAGCATGTCTGGCAGAACCTCTTGCAAGAATGTTAGATACGTGGGACTGTTCAGTCTGTCTGGTAGAATGTACGGACCAAGTAAACAGTCTCCTACAATGCCAGCCCACACGTTAACGGAAAATCTTCGTTGTTTGGCGTGCGGACGTGTAGCATGCGGGTTTTCATCTGCCCACCTATGCAAGTTGTGACAATCCATCACACCCTCTAATGAGAATGCAGCCTCATTCGTGAACAGAACACTTGCAGCGAAATGTCGGTCGGCAGCCTTTTCTTGCAGATACCACCGCGCAAAATCCATACGACTGCTGTAGTCTCCCGGTTGAAGTGCCTGGACACGTTGTAAATGTGATATGGGTAAAGTCCTTTGTCGTGTACAATGCGCCAGACAATAGTTTGGGGAATGAATATGGGTCTCTCGGGATACAACTCGTATACTTGTTGAAGGATTACGCTGAAGTGCATGGACAACTCTTTCTTCAGCATCAACTGTCCGAGATATTCGTTGGCGACCTGAATCTGGCTTGTGCACGTCTAACGAGCTGGTTTCACACAATCTTCGGTGAATAGTGGCAAAGAATGAGCGGCTAGGCATCTTTCAACTAGGATATTTTTGACGATACATTCGCAAGGCTTCTCGTCCATTGCAGTTGGCCATGCCGTAAACTAAATGCATGTCAGCCAATTCGCGGCGCATGTAACTAGCCATGTTACGCCCAACGCATCCACGACTCGAATGAATTCAATCTCCTTTTGCTCGGCTCGTGTCTGCACCGCAACACCCTCTCATGGTTCTAGCACCCTCTACAGGCGTTTGCGACCCCATGTTCCTATGCGATCTTTGATCCTTGTTGTATGACTGATCTGCCTTGTCATTTTGTCCACGTTTTTTCGGAACATATATATATATATATATTCATATATTTTTCCTTTTTAAGTTAAAGTGAAGCATGCAAAAGTATTTCCTATTCTGCTAAAATTTTTACATAAATGGCTTTCATTTTCGCTAACATATTATATAAATAAATTGTGAAGTTCAAGATGCAAGTTTTTAAAATACATTTTTTAATAAAGTATTTTGTTTTGGTATTTTGTCTAGTCCCTGTGTAATGGTAAACAGAGCAAGATCACCACACAGACAAATGTCTAGGGCTTGGGTTTTGAAAGGCCTGGTCAAACTGTTACTTTTCTATTAGATAAATGTATATTATAAACAAATAAACAGTGCTTTTTATCTGGTTACAAGACTTAAGTTACTGTTATATAAGGCATACATTTAAATTTTTAAAAAAATTATGAACAAACGATTCAAACTTTTCTAGAAAAACTAAAATTTATTGTATATTAAACATTTTATTAATAAAAGTTCTAGATTTTAGTTTTACATCTTTTGTGTGTCTCTGAAAACACAGAAAGAAAATATTTAGGGCTCCAAAGTAGGTTAATTCAGACTTGCTGGCAATCTTACTAAATGCAATGAGTAGTTTTACTTTAATATTTTATTAATAATTAATGTACAAATTTTTTTATTAAATGAAAAAAATAATAATAAGTCTGCCAATGTTAAATACTCTGGTACACAGGTAGAAGAAAAATGCCTTTATTTCTTAAACAGTTGACCATGAGTGGGCATTAAACACTGAATACCCATAACTTGGAACTTCTCTTTTAAATTCATTTGAATTGAGTCACTAATCAATTTCTAAATAATAATTTCAATAGTAAAAAATAAGCTGGTACCCAAGTTATTTTAAATGTAAACGCAATTTAAAAAATATTCAACTTTTTTTCAGGACACCAATGGATTGGACCAATTTCTTACCAATGATTGAAGTACACTTGTTATGTACAACTCCACTCGGTAGAATATGCAAATCATATTCATTTCCTTCAACAACTACAGTATGTCCAGCATTGTTACCACCCTAAAATAGATACAGTTATATACTTCACTACATATAAACAGAAATTTTAAAAAGATTTTGATACAACTCTTGGAACTTTCCTATCACATTTTTGATAATCAAGCTCACAACAAGAAAATTTAAATATTTCGGTAAATATGTACTTTTGCAACAATGCTACTGTTCAAGATGGAATTGTCAAGTTGGCACTCCAATTTCACACGTGTTACGAGTGCTGAATTAGCAACCATGAGTTACTTTTCATATAATGACACCAATATGATTGCAATAATAAGCAAATACCAATATTTTTTTCAACTCTATTTAAATTATTTAAAAGCAAGGCCTTTTAGATCTAAAAATAAAATAATAAAACATCAAAGTAAAACATCACCAAAAACAATGGATGTATTTCATTAACACAAGAAATATCACAACCACTAAAATTTTTAAGAAATCTGCAATTACTTCTTATACTTTAACTGGATTCTCAACAATTATATTTTATTTTAAGTTTGTTATTAAATTTGAATGAAAACAAACTAACATATAGCATTTGACCTAATTCATTATGTTACACTTTTCAATGGAAATTAAAATTAAAAAATGCATTGAGTGATAATTGGAATGATGTTTTTTAAAATAACCAATTTAAGATGCATAAAAACATTTAAATTTCAGAAAATTATGAAGTTTAATTGATAGCAAATGAAAAACAATTTTATTATGGAATTATGAATTTCAACAACCATAGTAAAAACTTATTTCTATTAATTTTATTTCACACTTTGTTCAGAATGCGGTAAATTTTTAGTTGAAAGATTTCAAACAAAATACAAGTTAATCGAATTACCATTTAAAATAATGCATACAGTTATTTAAATATTTGAAATTAAAAATAATTCAAATAATAATTCCTTTAAAAGAATTAATTCAATTAACAGAACGGCCGAGCTGGTTTGAATGCTTCAAATAACTAACAAATTCTATTTCAATGTGTGTGTATCACTTTATAATTTTCCAAGAAGCCCCATAGTGAAATCATGTGTTTCGCATGAAAAAGCCGGCAAGCAGGTCGAATATGATTAGTACATTAAGAAATGATTATGCAAATAGTATTTAAAAACACATGTGACAACAATTTTCACCTAAAAGTATACCTAATCCAGGACATTCATAAAGACGACAGATCATATTATCATGAAACAATTAAAATTTTAAACTCACTTGACATCTGCAGACTATATCCATATCACATGCAAGCATGTCAACAACTTTGCCCTTTCCTTCATCGCCCCACTGGGCTCCTAAGACGACAGTGACTTTGGAAGGCATATCAGTTCTCAGTTTCTTCGGATTTGAATGACCATTTGCACTCATAACTATATTATATTTGAAGAATTGAAGTTCAAAAATCTGTCGCCCTCAGAGATGACCTTCGCATTAAAGCGCAATATTTCAAAAGACCCTGATTCGTCGGCTGAGGTCTCAAGTACCGCCCTCGATCAAGTGACGTAAGATCCAGATAACATATTTGCGCGAGTGAGGTTTTGAAAGAAAGGGAAAATATATTATCAAGGTTCACTGTGTGAAATAGAGTTTTCGAATAAAAAAAACTATTCTTAAAATTTTTGTAAAAATAAAATTAGTCATCAATAGGGAAGGCTATTGATTTTGTCACTGAATATAGGTGCCACATGACCAGTTTTCAAAATTTTATTGTAATCATATATTTAAAGCATATACACGCATTTCATCCCTTTATCATGAGATCTCCTAAGCCAAGTGGTCTTCAAACTTTTTCAACTCACGGAACCCCTAGAAAAAGATAGCATTTTCATAGAACCCTATTCCACACACGCACTTCGAAGTGTCACCTACCCATGCATTGTGTTTAGTAATTGGGATATGTACTTTCATTTTTTTCAAACAAACCGTTGAAGCCTAGGTGTATTGAGAATCACTGTAATCGCATTAAATATTCTGAATTTCACCTGTTTCTTTACTTAGTTTTTGTAGCCATTCAAGTCGTGAAGCATTTGTCTCTTAGTATATATGTTACCGGCAAAGTATGAAATCCGGCATTCTGTACAATGCCTAGGCATTCTATACACTGCCTAAATCTAGCCGGCAATGTATAAAATGATTCCTGTTTCACACATTGCCTAGGCATTCTATAGAATGCCTAATGAGAAACCGGAAAAGTATGAAATACATCTCTGATTCGTTTCGAATATTGCGTGGCAAGACACGAAACTTTTAATACGTGTCTCAGGCTCAGAATCTATTATTTGTAGAATTGCTGTTTGTTTGGAAATGTCAAAATGCTCAATTTTACTTAAACTTGTTCAACAGAAAATTGTTTTTTTTCCTGTGCTACCTGAAAAGGAAGGAGCAAGCTATAGTGTTGGAGAATGAGTCATGGTCTATATAGCAGGGGTCGGCAACCTATGTCACACATGTCACATGTGGCACGCGGTACAATTCTCAGTGGCACTTTGCACTACTCAACAAACTGCTGTAGTGTGTGATTCGATGAATTATATTGGTAGATTGGTTTGACACACAACAGTTAAAAGGTTGTCGACGCATGGTCTATAGACATGAAAAAACTATTCGACGACTAGTTGTCCAAAATTCGAGTTAATGCTGCAAAAAAAATTACTTACTAGAAGTTAATACCTGATATACAGAATGCCAAAATGACTACTAAGAAGGAACTCAGGGAATATTGGTTGCTGAATAGCTATGATGTGATGTTTGCGGAAAATAAAAGTAAACTCATTTAACCTGTTAAAGAAGGGGTCAGTACCATAAAACAGTGGTCCCCAACCCCTAGTTCATAAATCAAAGTGTATCGGGCCACTCAAAGAGCATTAAATTATTTCAATTTTAATTACTGGAGTGTATTTTTTCTCGTGTTTGTGCGACTCACCATAGAAATCACTTTATATTTTATGTAAAATTATTTTATATTTATTTTTTGGTGCAACTCAATTTTATTCTGGAGGTATTTTAAAATACAATTAAATTATAAAATCAAAACAATTTTAAATATAAATAATCAACGTCCCACCCTCAGCCGGCCGCCGTAAAATTATCAAACGTTGACCGGCCCGGAAGATAACAATGTTGGGAAGAACTACTGTACACAGTATTACGTCACGGATTCTTTTTTTTCCCAATGGGGCTGCAATTTGGTACTTTTACCATTTGTAGACCTAGTATATTCTCCAGGGGCTGGTATCCCTTTTTAGTGCGGCACCGTGTAGACGATATCAATTGCCACAGGTAATTTTGACACTCAGTTTCCTTCCCAGAGGGAAGGGAACCCGAGCTCTGACGATGCAAACTTGTTGCAGGAATTTAATTTTGCCAAGAGCAAAATTAAATTCCAGATTCTAGGAATGTGATAGAATTTTGAAAGAATTTTCAACTAAATACAAAAATGCTACACTTTATGATATTGAACTATGCATCCATTTTTGTGAATCTTGTCAGAAAAAACGGAAAAATTGAAAATTTGAACAAGATAAATATACATAGAGAGGGCGAGATAATAGTAGGAATTGAAAAAGGACAGAACTTCCAAATAATTTCTAAAATTGAAGTAGAATTATCATTTACTCTCTAGTAACCCCTCTGAAGTGATTTTCACAAAACCCATTTTTAGTGGATCTCTACTCAATAAAATAAACATGCTAGCCAAATTTCAAGTCTAAATTTGATAAATCAAAACGGAATTTATTTATCAATAAGCTCTAGTAACCACCTTTGAGAGTCGATTCCTTTAAGCTTCGTTCAACAAACCCGTTCAATTGAACAACAGAGGCGTACTCTTCATAAAAAATTAATCAATCACAAGTGAAACTACAAAAGGAGACCTTAGAAGTGATATATAAAGAGAGCAATCTTTTCTCAAGGAATAACTCTAAGTAAACACGACTAAGTGAACTAGACAAAGTGAAGAAGCGCTAGAGATCTGATTTCTAAATCTGATTCAATCTATCTTTAGATTGTTAATCAGATAATTTATTATCTTGGCAACTTCTTTTTTTAACTCACGCTAAGTTTATGAAATACTCAATGAAATACTCTAATATTCTCACCTACGTATCACCGCAACAGCTCTCCTGCTCCTTCTATCTTACATCTACAAAACCTATATATATATAGACTTTATATAGTCAAACTAATTTAAATATCAGGGTTTCTTCTTGAGAGGCTGTGAGTTAACGTGAATACTAGCCCCAAAGTTTCCCTAAGAGGATTAGTGAATAATGACACGTATCTGCCACAAACTATTAAGCTAGACAGTCTTGAAATTGGACAAGCACGTTTCTTTTGTCGAGTAGAGATCTACTAAGAATGAATTTTGTGGAAATCATCCTCCATGGAAAGGTTTCAGGGTGTAAGAGATAGTATATAAATATATAGATAGACAAATAGGGATACACACATATACAATGCATTCATTTTTGTAATATGTAGTCATAGCTAGGTAAGTAGGCACCTTCAAGTGTGTACGTGCTTGTGTTTGTACTCAGATGACATGTTGATCCTTTTTCAATACAAAGAACCAGCTTAATCTCTCACATGCTAAATAGATATCTTGCTCACCGGGAAGGCTGGTTTCTCCGAGTGAAAAATTGCTTTAAATCATAGGTTCTCAACGTGGGTTATAACGCCCCCCTGTGGGCGTTTGAGGCTTTCAGGGGGCGTTGAGATGACATGGAGGAGCTTGGACAGATTAACCAAAAATGACGAAAAAAACTCGCTGATTATGTACTAACAAAAGAAAACTTTAATACTGTTTACCTTATGTTGATTACATATATTTAAATCATTGCTATATTACATGTACTAAAATTCACATATTTCGGTAGTACGGGAAATGGATGAAAAACTTAAAGATTACGTTACATTCAGACCTACATTAAATTGAATGATTGAGTGCATTTTAATTTCTGTAGTGCACGTGTTGTCTTTGTCTGTGGGCAGTAGGAAGCATATTTTGTCCACTGCATTACGTATATTATCCAAGAAACATAATAAAATATGTTAACCAGGAATTAACGTGATTCTTTAAAGGCTGAAACTGTCAATTTATAAGTATTTTGAAAGCGTTTATTATGAATTACTTCGTATCATCAAAACCCCTGCCTGTCTTTATAACAGGTATATAAAGCTTTTATTCCACTCTTTTAAATGAAGAAATTCAGTAGCATTCAATTCCAACAATATCCTACATATAACTGAAATATATATTATTGCGCATTTAAATATATTTGTGGCAATATATATTTCAATTCGCAAGTAAAAAAACTGGGACTTCAGAAAAAAGAATTAAATTAAAAAAAATATTCTTTTAGTAATAGGACATTTTTTAAAACTTAACTCTTGTGTTTATCATGTATTATGTACACTCTTATTTCTCTGGAGTGGGAGGGGGCGGTATCGAAATATTCACTAGAAAAGGGGGCGATATCGAAATATTTATTAGAAAAGGATCAGTTCAAAAAAGTTTGGGAACCTATGCTTTAAATGCTTCAAAAATGGAGCCAATATTTTTTGCTGTCCAAAAACAGATTCCTGATGTTTTCCTCCAATATAATAAAATCCGCTGATCTCAACACACCAAATATCTTCGAGGGATTTCAAATAAACAAACTCCCTTTTAAACAACATGTAATGCGTATTAAAAGGAAATTTAATGATACTGTTCATTATATTCATTATTATTCAAGCAAGTTTGTACTAAGCAGACATAACAAACTGTTCCTGTCTATACTCCGATCCTCAGACCAGGCCTAATCCCTACATTCCTTGTTGAGAGACAAGCAGCAAAAGCACAGAAATTATTAAGAAAACACGCAAAATATTATTTTAAGACAGATACTCAATACTCGTTGCCTTTTGAGAAACACTGGTCTCGAGCTGCAACCGAAGTATCATAAAGAAACAATCCAGCAAATTTTTTGAAACAAATTGATAACTCGACAAATTTTAGTTTGAAAATTTTCAAGTATAACCCTGTGTAGTGGTGGTATCTATATAAGCCAGTAACAGCCTCCGGACAGAAGCGATCCTTTTGGTCTAGTGGTTAGTGCTTACAGATAAGAAGGTACCGGTTTCTGTGTCCCTCGGATGCGCACCACTTCATCGGTGACCCTGGCTGAACTAAGAAAAAGCGTAACCTTCTGAACTGTCATGGCACCATCTACTCGCAAAAAGAGCAATCAAAAACTCGTCAGACTTACTTGAAGCAGGAAAGTCGTCCGACTCACGTGATGCATCTCCTTCAATCAACCACAACAACGCACCATGCGCGCCATAACAATTATATCGTTCGTACGCCACGGGGGAAGAGTGTAGCGGTGGTATCCAAAGAAGCTAGTTATTGTCTCCGGACTGAAGTGATCATTTTGGTCTAGTTGGTTTATGCGACGTGCTTACGGAACAGAAGGTACCGGGTTCTCTCCACCGGATGCGCGTCGCTTCACCATCATTAAACTGCCACAGACCAGGACAAATTTTAATTGATCCTGAGTTTTTATGATCAACTACTTTTCTAATTTCGCTTTTGTAAATTAAATTGTTCAGTTTCTTCGCATCAGAGAAGCCAAGCTGTCACTTTCTGATAACCTACCAGGATTTTTTTCTCTCAGCCTATCACATTGGATCACCCCTTGTCTTATTTCTTAATAAGGACTTTTTTTTTTGTTGCAATCCGATTGGCTCTAACGTTGCACTATGGCCACGGTGGATGGACTCGTGGGCGGCGTGTCATGAGTTCGATCCTAGTGCCGCTGAAGACCTGCCACCTACACGTTAAGTCTGCCAAGGCTCAAATGTCTTTCGGTTGGTGGGGAAAGAGGTGTCGCCCTCGCCACTTGATCCTGGTTCAAAAGGACGGGGTCAGTCGCTAATAGCCATCGTTAATACGTATAATCCCCGTCGTTATTTATTTACTTTCTATACATTCAAAATTAAAATTCATACATTTTTGAACTTCCAAAAAGATTTGGGGAAAACTGCTTTCAGTTGTTTAGTTTAATATAAGAAAGTAGGAATTATTTTGTTTATATTCTTGTGTGGCATTTTTTCTTTAATGTATAATATTAAATATATTTTCAGAAAAAAATATTTTTTTTAACTCATAAATTATGAGAAATGTACCTTTTGTTTTTGTTTTTGTAATGGATTCGATTTATCTGACGTCATAATCACATGACAGGGCACGCAACAAATATTTACGTGTTTCATTCGACTGAGTATTTTGGCGGCATTTTCAAATTTGCATGAAATACTGTACCGTATTAAATTGCCATAATGCAAAAGAAAAATCGGTACTTACGTATTATCGCAATCTACGCACGACATCATATAAAACGAAGAACCTGGTTGCCAATTCAGCGTGTACGACACATAAGAAATTGGGGAGCCAATTTGGCAAGTTATTAATAGAGTTCGCGATTGTTGCAATAATACGTAAGTACCAATATGGGCACCTATAAAGAGCTTAAAGTTTCTTCAATATTTAAATTAAGGTTTAAAAGTTTGATATAAAATATGTTTTTATGTACAGCTGAACATGAAAGATTAAAATATATGTTACAGTAGCAAAACTAAGTATATATTGAAACCTATGAATAATAACGAACTGCCAGAATTTCAAATTTCTTTAATCATGAAAATGTTACAGTTTTATTTACAAACTAGCTGTTACCCGCCAGCTGCGCTGGGTATTTAATGATGTTTTATAAATTTTTTCTGCTTATATATATGTATAAATTATTGATATCTAAGTCCCAGCATTAAGAATTCGATTGAATTGAAAAATATACTTATACCTGTAACTGTCACCTGTTGATAAAAAAAAAGGGTAGAACTCATCTAATTTGTATTTTCTAAAAATCTCTAAAATTGAAGCATAGAATGATGTTTGCTCTTTCGTAACTCAAAAACCAAGTGGATTCCCGCAAAACCAATTTTCGCGGTGGATCTCTACTCCGTAAATTGAACATGCAAGCCAAATTTCAAGTCTAAATCTAACAGAAAAAAGCAAAAGTTTTACTATAAATATCCCCGTAATCCCGTTGAGAGCCGTTTTCCAAAATTACCGCTCTTAGCGTATTTCAATTCAACAAAAGAAAAATGCAAACCAAATTTCATTATTATAGTCCTTGTAGCTCGAAAAAAGGAATTTTTTTTGTCAATACGTCCCAGTAACCCCCTGCAACCCCCCCAGAACTTGATTTGCTTAAAATTTATTCTTAGTGGATCCCTATTCAACAAAAGAAACATGCTTAACAAATTTCAAGTATATGGGTCTAACAATTAAAAACAGGAATTTTTTTCTGTAACTCCTCTTGACCCCTCGCAAACATCTTTAGGGTCAATTTTCATTTTACTCTTTGTTAGAGGAACTCTATTTCATGAAAGGAATATGCCTACCAATTTTCAAGCAGGATTATCAAGTAGTTTAAAAATGGAAATATTTATCGATTACGCCTCTTAATCTCCCGAAATTAAACTCAGTAGTTAATATTCGCGAAACCCATTTTATAGCGGTTCTCTACTTTAGAAACGAATCTGCTTATATAAAATTTCAAGACTGTACGTCTAATAGTTTAAAAATGGGGATAATTATCTATTACGCCACTTCAGCCCCCGCAATGCCACTTCAGGGTCTGTTTTCCCAAAACCCATTTTGTAGGGGAATAGCACTCTATGAAAGGAATCTGCTTAGCAAAATTTGAAGACTGTGCATCCAATAAATTAAAAACGCAAAAATAATTATCAATAACGCCCCTTGAACCCCCGCAACGCCACCTAGGAGTCGATTTTCACAAAACACATTTTGTAGTGTATCTCTATCCTATGAGAGGAATCTGCTTACCAAATTTCAAGACTGTGAATCTAATAGTTTAAAAAAAGAAATAATTATTTATATCTGCCCTTAACCCCCCGCAACACCCCTTGGGGGTCAATTTTCTCTAAACCCGTTATGTAGCGGATATTTACTCCATGAAAGAAACATTCCTACCAATTTTCAAGCAGGTAGGTCAAATAGTTTAAAAACGAAAATATTTATCTCTTACGCCACTTATTCCCCTGCAACGCCACTTAGAGGTCTGTTTTCACAAAACCTTCTTATAGCTGATCTCTACTCTATGAAAGAAATCTCTTTATCAAATATAAAGACTGTGCGTCTAATAGTTTAAAAATGGAAATAATTATCTATAACGCCCCTTAAGTTCCCTCAACGCCACTTGGGGGCAATTTTCACGAAACCCATTTTTAGCGTATCTCTACCCTATGAGAGGAATCTGCTTACTAAGTTTCAAGATTGTACGTCTAATAACTTAAAAATAGGAATTTATAACGCCCTTTAAACCCCCCGCCCCCGCAACACCCCTTGGGGGTCAATTTTCCCCAAACCCATTTTGTAGCGGATATTTACTCCAGGAAAGAAACTTACCTACCAATTTTCAAGCAGGTAGGTGAAGTAGTTTAAAAACGGATATATTTATCTATTACGTCCCTTAATCCCCCGCAACGCCACTTAGAAGTCTGTTTTCACAAAACCCGTTTTGTAACTGATCATTATTCTACGAAAGGAATCTATATATATATCAAATTTAAAGACAGTGCGTCAAATAGTTTAAAACTGGAAATAATTATCTATAACGCCCCCTAAGCCCCTGCAACGCCACTTGGGGGTCGATTTTCAGCAAACTCATTTTGGTGCGGATCTCTACTCTCTGAAAGGAATCCGCTTACCCAATTTCAAGATTGTACATCAAGTAGTTTAAACATGGAAACAATTATTATTAAATCCCTCAACCCCCGTAACGACCCTTGCGTTTTGAATTTCGGAAAATCCTTTCTTAGCTGATGTCTACTCTATCAAAGGAACATGTCTACCAAATTTCAAGTCTGTAGGCTTTTTGATGGGTAAGATATATAAAAAATGATCCTTCCGATTCTGCCATTATTTTTTGTCTGGGTTTCATAGATTAAAGTTAGATAAATTTTTTTAAAGAATTTCTACAATACTCCATCTCAGTTTAACTTGGCAGCGTTGAGAAAGATATACAATGTACCAATCTACTTGAAAAATAGCTCGACTTTTTTTGTTTTGAATTTAAATCCAAGAAAATAGATAGAAATTTGTAAAAAAATTGCATACGTTGCAGAAATTAGATTATTTTTACGTTGTAGAAATGTAATTATTTTTTAGACAAAGTTAATAAATACAGTGAATAGCGCAACGTTATGAAATTTTAGTTTGGCTGAAAACCGATTTTCGACGCCAACTTTTGACATTGTTGTAAAAATAACATTATTACACAACAATGCAGATATATCAAAGTTGGCGCCCAAAACTAATTAAATGTTTTTAATTAATATCTTTTTAATGAATTGCAATATCGGAATATAAATTGTCAAAACATGCATTGTCATCCAAACTGAACGTGTATACAAAATTTCAGCTCAATGGAGTGAAAATATCAGCTTCAAAATTGAGTTGCAAGATTCCACCCGAACAAATTACATACATACATACATACATACATACATTGTAAGTTAAATAAAAGCTTGTAATAAAAATACATAGATACTTATGAATTAGCGTCATCGCAGCCAAACTGGCACCAAGCGAATCGCACCATTTTCCACTAAAATCTGACTGATTGGTATTTTTTCATATAAAATATGTCAGAATTTTTGTTGTTTTTAAATCAATGTGTGAAATATATTACATCCTATATTGAATAATATTTTTATATAATGAATCCTAAAAATATACAAAAACACGAAGTCAAAGGATAGAAGTATAAACTAAACTTAAATTTAATACTATATATATATAATCACTCTACTAAAACTAAAAGACTAGAGAATTTTTAAAAAATATTTAGGGTACCAAAAAAAATTTAAGGAATATAAAATTAGAATGTAGCTAATTCGAAAGTTAGAGCACAACCACAAGTGTAATACAATTAGCTGTTATTGTTTACTTGTTAATCACGTGATAACGGTACAGGATCGCAACGCCCTCTAGTGATGAATCGACTCCATTATGAGATTATTATATCCTTTTTTTCTTGGTGGCAAAAATTTATGATCCATAAAATATAATTTAAAAATATATATTCTTTTCCTTCCAGAAAATTCCCTTGGAGGGATAAGAACTTATTTTTCTCTTTGGATTTCACTCCGAAGTCGAAAGATTATTATGTTCTTTTTCTTTTTGAGATAATTTTGTTGCATCCGGCTTTGAGCTTTTTCCGGATTACAGCATACAAAAAAGAACTGATTACATTTTCTTTTTTTCAAAAGTCATGGAGTTCGGAGAGAAGGGGACTTCCTCATCACGTGTTTCAAAATTTCAAGATCCGCCTCCAACAGCCTCCGGACGCTGATCGGCTTCTGCTTAGATGCCTCAAGCTTCAGTTGGAGAGAGAGAAAAAATTTCTTGTTTTTCTCCCAATATTACAGCTAATTAAAGAACTTTATGTGCATCTAAATAAAGATAAAATGATTATACAGGAATAGCTTAGTTTTTAAAAACAAACTATTGTTAAAGGTAGATCAAATGTTTTATGAATGTTGTTTCTGGTTAAAAGTCAGACTACAAAATGTAATTTCAAACACCAACAAACATAAACTATTTTTTTCCTTTTTTTTTAATAATTTGTTTTTGCTGTGTTGAGTATTTTTGCTCAGCATTATTTTATTTTCATTAGCCAAGATGAACAAAAGGGAATTGTTCAATTTAGAGACATATGGCTCGTTGGTTGGTGTCGTGCCCTTTGAGAAGTCAAATAGATCCATATGTGGAAATCACAGCTTTTTTTTGCCAAATACACAAAAAATGTTCCCAGGCTTTGCGTGGTCGCGGTAGCTTAATGGTTAAGGTAACGGACTCGTTGTCGGCCTGTCATGCGTTCGAGCCTAGTACCACAGAAGACCCGCCGTGTAAGGGCGCGATGTACTTTAAATCTGTTGAGAGTTCAAACGTCCTCCCGTTGGTGTGGTGTGGTAGTTAGGAGAGGGGGTGCCCGTTCAGGTGTCGTCTGCGTCACTTGACCATGGTTCAGAATGATGCGGTCCGTCGCCAAAAGCCCTCGTGTAGTTGAGAAGTGCGACGTTAATATTCACTCACTCTAGGTGTTGGTGTCCATCCTAGGTGAGTTTTGAATGTCTTTGCAGTATTGCCTGTAATGCAACCTTATAGTCACAGTCAATCTGGCTTTGTCATTAGCATTTAAGTCGATGTAAATTCTCGGGGGCCTCCAGGATAGCTTTTCATTCCTATGTGAAGTTGAACTCAATGTGTTGCCTGCTCCATGTCTTTGGAGTAGAGTTGTGCCATTTGGTAGAGTGATGTGAATACCGCCTCCACCCTATTGGAGTCTCATCTGATGAACCATTTGTGTATATTTGTACCAAATCAGCTCCTGAAAAGGTCTCCATTGTTCGAGTACCTTTTGCCTTAGTAACTGCATCTGTGAGATCCACTTTATAAATTTCAGTTTATTATGTAAAAAGCAAAACAATTATTTAAATTTATTATTTTGTTCACGTGAATTTATTTATCATTGTTTAATTTTTTGTCACCGTGAACTGAACGATATTGAAAAAGTATATTATTTTGTACGCTGTGGCCACAAGAAGTGCTCGCTCTGTTTTTGTTTAATTAACAGTATTCCATGAAAAAATTGTTTATAACTAGGTGAGTCTTGGACTCTAGTTG